>JAVSBS010009393.1:0-25608 GCA_033124195.1 Coracias cyanogaster | reverse complement strand
ATCAGAGGGTAAGTTATGAAACGGCTGTATGGGGAGAGAGGGAGAAGCAGAAAGGATGACAGGAAAAAGAGCATCAGTGACAGCCTTTCTCCTCGTACCTCACAGGGAAATGCGTGTGCACACACAGACAAGCTGACCCTGACGTTACGATAAAGACAACACAGCAGTGGCAAAGCTGGTGACAAAACTCAGCAATTTTCAATTGCACAGTCACCCTGTAACGGGAAGAACTGTTTACCCCATGTTCCTTATTAAACTGAAGTATTTTATTTAATGAGCATGACTCATGCAAGGTGTTCCCATAAATCATCAGCTGGTTTACAAACTCAATAACTAGGCTTCCTGCTATAACTAGGCTGTGCACACCTTAAATTATTAACACGCCAGGGCCTTAAGGCAGATCTTTGATGATGATGATATAAACACTGTGAGGACAAGGTGCTCTCTCAGCAAAAGATTATTGACTCTAATTACCATTTACCACAGGAAAAAGAAAAGAAAAGACAATAAAATATGAGGGAGAATTTAAATCTCGGATTTAATTTTATGAGGAGTTTTAAACCCCCAAACTTTTTGTTGTTGTTTTTGCCGCCGCTGCTGTTGCATGATACTCTATAGTTGGCTGCTCTTGAAAGCATGACAGTTGTTAAGAAGAAAAGAAACCAAAAAAAAAAAAAAGAGAATGTTTGGTGGATGCTATGTGCATTCTTTGAAATGGATGGAAAAAGGCCAGAGGGAACAGAAAATGATAATACATTGGAAAGAATCCCAGCCTTAATTGTTTTCATGTATGTAACGTAATGAAAAGGTTAAAGCACTAATATGCTTGACTACAGTCATTTGGTTTGTAAACCAGAACTGCAGGTCAGCCTTTAAAAAAAGAAATGGTCTACTCTTATTGTAGGCTTCAATTTTACCCAAGACTCATTATAAGAATGCTGGAAGTAATGGGATAGGGGTTGAAATACAGTTAATGGGAGAGCTTTCTTTTTATTCCCGCCCATGTGAAAGAGCAGAGATGGTCCCGTGCACAATGTACGCTTCCTTTTTGCGAGAACAAACCCCGTTAGAGAGGCACAGCGAGGAAGCAGAAGCTGGGGTTGACGTAGTTGCATCCTAGCAGATGAAAATAAGCCGTGCCTTTCATGGCGAGAGGAAATGGCCTTCGCTTTAAAGGCTTTTACAATGTTGTTGCTTTTTCTGCCGAATTTTTGAACCTGTGTTTGTATGTATGTAAACAGCACCTTCTTACATTTTTAATGATCCTTCCACGCTGTCAGATCCCAGAGGTACCTGGCAGATGGTACGGCGAGGGCTTGCTTTATGCCCGCTGCCGAAATAAACGGTTTGAGGTTGGACTGAGGCTATCCTCCTGCCTTATTATGAGAACAGGAGCATGTCTCTAACCTCATTGGGAAGAATTTTCTCCCTCCCAACTCCAGGGCCTCAAAACCCTCCCATTTCTTATGTTTTGTTTCATCTGCTGGTCATTCATTGGTGGAAACAAATGTGGTGTCCTGACATTTACTCCATATTTGACAGTACTTTGCAGCTACTAATGGACCTAAACATGAATGAATTTATACTCTGTGACTTATACAAGGCCATGCAACAGGCCAAACTGCGCAAAAATGGAAGTATTATATTATTTCTCCTCAAAAAGTGTTGGAACTGTGATTTTTTTTTTTTTTTTGGTTTAAAACTAGCATCTCTATTAGCACCAGTGGGTCACAGCTGGAATATTGGTTCAATATGAAGTTTTTGGGGTATGCACCATGTAGTGAGTCACGAATGTCATGTTCTGCTGTATCGAAGCTTTCCTTGGAGGTGATCTATCCAAGCTCTGATCAGTCCTCCTTCTACTTAGCCTGTGATATACAGCACAATCAGAGCCAAAGCTTGTAAGCTACACGCAGTCATTGGATGTTTCAGTGTGGAAAGCTTTTAAGTACTGGTGCTGCTTCCATCTTCCTAGAGAGAGATGTTGCTGTGGGAAATACAGAGGTATTTTGTCAAGAATATTTTTCCCTTAGTGTTGCATGAGACAGAAAGATAAGTGCATGATATCCAGCAATACCAGGTCCTTAGGTTTATGTGTGCCATTTTGTCTGGATGTTAGTGTCCTATATTCATATCCCTACTGTGGAAAAATGAGCTTAATGTGGTACTTTCACAGTCTTTGAGGTTTATTGTCCCAACAATCAACAGGAGATTTACATGGATAACTCTTGTTAATATTATTGGGAGTTAGGAAAGCTACACAGCACACATTGTATATAGAATATATATATATATGTATATAAAATGAAAAAAAGGGCATGAACATGTACATGTGTGAGAGATGAAAAGAGAAAGATAACTGAAAGTGTTTACATGTAATAGAGTAAAAAATCAACATTATAAATCACCACTTCTTTGTCCCCACAAATCCATTAAGGAAGGATATGGTTAATTTTAATTATACAACTCAGGAAATTCCAAGTTTCCATAGAAACCTTAACTCGGTTCCTCTTTCTTCGTGTATTTCTACCTTATCTTGTTCACAGAACATAAATACCGTCGTATGGTACAAGGGCTCTCTAGTAATAGAAATGAGTGCTCTGCACTGTGTGGTCTTGTGACCATGCTGTGGGCTGAATATGCAACTCTCGTCTCAGGCATTACAAGATTCCTGTCAACAGAATTTCCTATAGAGTGAAACTACAACGATGGAGCTGTGAACCCAGCCCTGCCCTTGTGTTTATGGTGGTGTTATGTGATTTGCCTCACATCATGTCACGCTGCCCGCTAACGGCGTCTTGAGAAAGTCGCCAAGTGATGAAAACAAGCTCTGTGTTGTGCTGGGATAGGAGCTATGTCAATCAGAGATGAGAAATAACCAACTAATTACTGTCCCGGGCCGTGCAGAAAACAGCTGGCTGCTGATGGAGCTGCTAAAGTTGCTGTAAGTGGAGCCTGCTGCAAGTGCGGCTTGAGACTGAAGGGTAGCAAGTTGTGTGAAGGCTGTTGAAGAAAAGCTGATCCACAGGTGTGTTCTGGGACTCGTGTTAGTGGTTTATTTACACGAGAAAAGGCTGGAAGAAGAAAGGTAGGACTAGATGGTTCTTCAGGTTCCTTCCAACCTGGTATTCTAAGAAGACTTTTTTTCTGCAGCAAAGAGCCTTACCCAGGCCTGCAGAGACAGTCACTAAGCTCATTTCTAAGTCTCAGCCCTGGTTTTGTGTTCTCAGCTGACACCATGGCTGCTCTGGCTAGAGTGGGAAGAACACACTATCTGTTTTCTCATGCTCTTTGCCAGCAGTACATGGTCTCCTTCCTCCCTTCTGCCCCACGCAAGCCTCTCCTTACAAACATGCACCTGCCAGCTCTCCTCTAAACCTGAGGCTCCTACCAGTTAGAGACATAGCAACACCTTCAGAAGGTAAGCTATGTACGGTCTCAAAGCAATGGACAAGAATAGCTGTACAGTTTCTTTTTTGTCTCCTTTTTACCCACCTATATCACAGCATCTCAGCATGGTAGAGGTTGGAAGGGACCTCTGGAGATCATCTCATCCAACTTCCCTGCTCCAGCAGGTCACCCAGAGCAGGTTGCACAGGATCCCTGTGTCCAGGTGGGTTTGGCATCTCTCCAGAGAAGGAGACTCACAGCCTCTCTGGGCAGCCTGGTCCAGGACTCTGGCAACCTCATAGTAAAGAAATTTTTTTCTTAAAAAAAAAAGAAAATGAAGTGTTGGAACTGTAATCCTACCTGTTTGGGAGAAGCCATTTGCAGGCAGCCAGCAGAATTGAGCCCAGGAGCAAGGAAACTCTCTGCATCTGAGGTCTGATGGCCAGGCTGCACCATGTGCAGGGAGTGCAACAAGGTCCATGTCACTCTGTGTTGACCTAGGGGGTTTGCTCTGCGTGAGTTGAGTTTGAGATAGAAAATGGGAGCTTCAGTTCAGATCTAGAGTCCTGAGCTTTTGTGGCAAGTCAGACCAGCCTTTGTTGTCCTTTATGTCCATAAGTTGTGTGGAAAGGCTTGATCGTAGTCATTAGATGACCATACTTACCGTGCAACTATTTCTGTATTAGAGAAGCCTCAGAGATGATCACAGTCATGCTGGAGAGGAAAAGCAACATCAAGACAGGTGGTGTTACCAGCAGAAGAAATGGCCTTACTGTGAAAAGCAGATGAATGAGGGCAGCGACAGACATAAATCTCTCATTCCCATTTTTGCACACAGATGTGCTCCAGCACTTCTTTTCTTTCTGTCATTAGTTTACAACCTATAGCCCAGGTTTATTCTTGAGTTTTATGGTTTTTTTTCTTTATGTGGAGGGTGGTTGGTTGCTTGCCTGTAGTTGGCTGACTTTAAGAGCATGGCTGCTGTTTGAAGCTGTTGCAAGTTTTGCAATATGGGAAGACGTGGTAGATAAAGACCATCCAGCAGAGCACATGTGGCTGTCTCAGGCTCAGTTTACCCATACGTCTGGTGACAGCTCCCACATTACCTAGAGAGGTACATGCTTACCACTGTCTTGATGGAGAGATGAGGGGTTCTAGAAATGGACATGGACCCATCTGCACCTGCATGATTTAAATCTGTCCACCACCACAAACGATTCCAGGAAGAATACCTCTCTTCTGGTGGCGGGGAAAAAAAAAGACACGTATTTCCAGATAGAGATTGATAGGCTCAGCATGAGAAACAGGACACCCTGAACTTCCAAATACATGTGCATTTGTGAAACTGAGAGCCACCAAGACTCATGGCTCATTTTGCCTCCCAGCCTACACCTGGAGGAAGTGTTTTCAGGTTTGCATTCTAGCTCTTCCATTAACCATGTGTAATAAACACTGTCATAACTCATAATGAAAGAATGTACTGGAAAGTAACAATTTTAACTGCTATTCTCACTTTGCCCTCCCATCTATTTAAATAGGGCTTTTTAAACAAAAAAAAAAGGGGAAGTGTTAGGAGCTCTGGGCAACTTGTACAGTGTGACTGCATGTGTGGGAATGATATGGAAATTTTAATCTCTACAACTAGTTTGTTGCTGCTCTGGGAGGAAGCAACAACGACAAAAAACTGCCTGGAAGTACGTGTTGAAATAATGCCCCCATCAAACCAGATGTTGGCCAGATGAGCAGTCTTTTTGTACGTGTTCATGTTCCCTTTGCTAATATTTGATTTCTCTGCAAAAATTAAACCTCGCTTAGTGCCTGCCTACAAGCTGGCAAGCCTCCAGATTATTAGGACATTTTAACACTCTTATATTTTAAACAAAAAGCTCAAAAGCATTTGCTGTGCTTCGTTGTTTTTTTTTTTAAAAGGATGCTTAGGCAAATAATGACAACAGCAAATTCAAGGGGCTAATCTCACTCAGGATGGCTCATATGGAAGGTCTTGCTGAGGATGAAGTGTATGTTAGATGTGTCATGATGTGGGTTCGTGGTCTGTGCAGGAGATACCCACTGAACTAGGTGTTAAGGTATCACTGAATACTGTTGACTTGCTACCAATCTGGTCCATGAAGTGTTTTTCATTGAAGCATGTCAAGTAGTAAACTAGTCATGATAACTTGACTTTTTAGCTCTTGCCAGAGAAACCTAATTCTTCTGCAGTAGCACAGAATTTCTTTTTTTTTTTTTTTTAAGTAATGAAGGCTTCACAAGTCAAAATATTGCTGGTTTTGTGACTCCTGATATCCCATGGGTCAAAATTGAATGAGCCATTAAGTTCCTGAAAAGCAGTATATTCATGTGGGTTTAAATACATTCACAAAGCAAGCCTTTCCCTCTGTCACAACCCTCTCCCATTATAAGAAGTTCAGAGTCCTATGATGGCAAAGCTGCCACATCTGGGAGATGAACTCAGCAAACATGATGCAGCATTTTCTACTGTCCTCCAAGGATTTCTCCTGAGGATGTGTGAAAGGATGTGTCACAAGACAACAGGGAAAATTCATCCAAGGAAACATTGTGTCCCTACAGATATTTCCTGGCTGGCATGATTGTATATTGATGTCAACTGGGGTTCTGCTCATTGCGTGTATTTACATGAGCATGGCTGGGTCAAAGTCAATGGAGTCAATGGTTTATCATGGGCGCATGGCCTTTGGGAAAGAACCTTGATACTTCAGGGTCTGATTTCTTCCAAATCATTGAGAACCTTCTGTTCAAATTACGGTGAATGGAAAGTCTGAGGAAATTAAGCCTCTTGGTGTTTCAAGCAAAACATTTAAACAAGTTCATAAAACACTGAAACATCTTCCCAGTTCTTCTGACATCAGAGTAACTACTGGGCCCAAACAAAGCCTACAGTAGGAAACTGTCCCAAATACTAGTAAAGGTTTCATTTTAAGTCCTTTTCAAGGAAAGAATTGATCTAGTCTCTCAAAATAAGATCAGGATGCGCTAGTCACCAAAGAGACTTTCTACCACTCAATTCCAGCAGACCTGTCAAGTGTTTGTATCCCAAAGTAAACTGCCCCTTTATTCTTCATGGCTGGAGATGATGTGGTGATTGCATCAAGCCCTGATGCTGGCTCATCTATACAGTTATCTGAAAGTTCACAAGCTCTGGCTGTGGCCATTTTCACTGCCATAGGTCCTGTTGGTACCAAAAGAAGGGTTTGAGTCATATTTGGATGCCTAATGCAACGCATACCTGTATGTTGCCGTGGTGTTTTTCCAAATTAATGTCAAAATTTCTGGATTTAGCCACCCTGTGAGAAAACCAGTCCTCCTCTGTGCCCTTACTATATGACGAACCTTTGCTCCTTAATGGTTTTGTATGTAAAGTAGCACAGATTTAACATGGCATGTGTTTATTTTGAGCAGACTCTATATTATAATGCAGCAGTGTAATAGAACTCTTCTGGTTGACAAACGCTCTGGTGTAAATGATTTAATTTACTAGCTAAAGCATGAGTCTACATATTATTGTACTGATCAGTCATTGCATACTAAAATCACTCATCCTTAATGTAATGATTTGGTATCCCTACAGAGAATTTGAGTCATCAGAAAGTCATTAGATACAGTAAAAAATGAAAATTACTATTACACAGCAGTAAACACTATTAACTGTTAGTTAAAACAGCATTTAATTTAGCAATGCAACAGTTTACAAATTTCTGCAGTTTACTTAGTTCTCATGTAATTGTGACTACAAAGCTAATGCCTCCAGTGCCAAGAGCATGACAGAAATATGGGGTGGGGGAATATGACCAATTTTTTCAGCTCAGGGTGGAGCAACTACATGTTGCTACGGCGCATCGTGTTAACCTTTATCTTACTGGTTCAGCCACGTGAAGTAGAAGCGATGACTGACTGTAGAGAAGGCAAGAGAGAACAGTATGGCTCTTTGAGGCACCCAGGCACAAAACTGTCCCTCCACAGCAGGGATGGTACGCTGTTTATTCTCCTGTGGTTAATGGGAAGTTTGTAAAGCAGTGTAGAGGAAAGTAGAACGCAACAGAATTCAGAGCTCTGTTAGAGTCTTCAAGCTCAGGGAACATAGTACCTGGGTACCTGTGGTGGCTGGTTCACGTGGCTTCCAAGGAGCAAGATAATATTCTTAGGCAATGCTGAGGCTCCTCTTGATAGGTGCACACACTTTCTTGTGTCCATGATCTGAAACAAAGGGGTCCTATGCCCCTGGGATTTTGATTTCATCAAAGGGGACATTTGAGTAAGGCCATGGTAGATTTAATCGTCAGGGACAAAGTCTGAAAAGGGGCTGTACAGGGTTTACATGTGACGTACAAGATTTATCCAGGTTTATTATCCTCCTGGTGCATCCAACATGACTGACGCTTCCACCAGGACTATCTCCTCTCTTGTCTACAGCTTAAACGTTATGACATCGCTGTGAATATGGACTAGCATACAGCATGTGTGTCTTGCTGGGACAAGGTGTAGTGCGTGCAGGGGAATGTTTACCAGGCTTTTACTCATGGCTAGGTAAAGGCCTGACATACATGTGAGGCTGTAAGCATATGTTTGCTGAGGGATTTATTTAGCCTGATGTCAGTAGCAGCTGAAAACCTGATGGATGTTTGCTTAGCAATAAAACAATCCTTTGAACTATCATCTGTTTTTACACTTGGATAATTGAAGTACAGTTTCTACAGGAAAACAGCATTCATGTTTCTTTAGGTTCTGGTGTGTTGGTCCTGATGAATCTTGTGAGATGTCACCCCTCCACCAAGGGGCAGTGGGGCGGTACAAGGGGACCACTGCCTGGTTTTGCAGCTGAACTCCCTAACTAGAGGGTTCCCACCATTCCCATTCAACCAGCAAGTAGCTGCCTTACTTAAGGGAAGGAGAATCCCAAGCCAGGTGTGCTTTCTAAAACCGGAGCTGTCACAACCCTTCAAATATTTTTTTCTTTTTTTTTTTTTTTTTTTTAAAGTGCTATTAATCATTTAGTGACGGCGCTTTCCTCTGGTACAACCAGGCCCATTTCACATTTGGGGTTAAGTGGAAATTAAAGGGCATGTGTGCAGCCTGTGCAGAATCACATTTTTAAGTGTGACTTTAAGGTAAAGTGTCCTCTTGTGGACAAGGCCCATGATAAAGCTCTTCCTCTTTCTCCCTTTTTTCTTTTCTTCCTTCCCCTTCTCCCTTTTTTCTTTTCTTCCTTCCCCTTCTCCCTTTTTTTTCATATATGAAACCTGTGGCGAACCTCCCAGTAGAAACCGTATCACCCAAGTCCAGGATTAGCTCCTTAACCACAGAGCTGTGGTTCCTTTCATGTTTTCTTTTTGTCACACAGTGCTGTATAAATGTTGGAGGCCGGCTTTCTTTCTTCCAACTGTAATCCACACAGGTTGAATAATGGACTGTCTTATGCCATCCTGTAATTCAGCTTAAGTTGCTGGAACAACACCAGAGGTGAATCTGATCCTTCCCTTTGCATATGTGTCTACATTTGTTGTAGGTTCTGTGTGTCTGTAAGCCTGGGAAGTATTGATTTGATATGCAGAGGATCCAATGTGTATGCCCAGACTCCACCGATAAGATAGAATTGTGGGAATTCTCTCATTTTCATATGTTTGAATGAAGAATTGGCTGGAGGGGCATTTTTTTTTGTTGGTATCATGTGAATGTCTGGTGATACTTTTCAGTTAGCAATAATTACATTACATCTGCTGTGTACATAACAGGAAACTAATTCTTCTTATGAAGCTACAGTACATGGATATAGATTTTGAGTTTTGTACTGTTACATTTACTAACCACATAATTGCATATTTAGTTCTATTACAGTAGATCCTGAAATGTTATGGTGCAGGCTATAATTACATCATTTACTCTTGAAGAAACCCTCAAGATATAATATAAATAATAGGATTGCAGATTCATAGAAATTAGAGATGGGAAAAGAGCCTATTAGGTCATCTGCAACCCAGTGAGAGAAATTATAAACAGTTTGCTGGAGTGTGTCTTATCACAGACACTGATTGTCCTTTCTACCTCCTTGTGCTAGAATTCCCCCAGATCCCTGCAGAAGAGCTGCTTGCTGGTGTGGGAGAGAGATTGTGAACCAGTCTTTCAGCATTGGCTATGTAGGAGAACTGGCAAAAGCATACTGGTTTTCCATGGCAGTGGAAACTCTACCCAGAAACTCATGCCAAGGTCTCTTCTCTTCACCAGAGGCATCAATGGTCGCTGCCAGATGTTGGGATGAGGGTTGTTATATCTCCTGGGCTGCTTTCCATGCAGGACCTGTGCTGAGGTTCATGCTGGCCACATCATCAGCTCACCTTTAATTTAAACCATGGTCTTTTCCTCTGTGTAGTTATTTAATTGGAGTGTTACTAGCAATTAAAGCAGCCACAAATATTACAGCAACTTTTATCCAAAAGAGCTATCTTCCCTTCAGCCCGTTTTTTTTCTTCCATGACGGACAGCAGCCTTCTAAAAGATAGAAAGGCTGAACAGATGGCCATGAACTGATCCAGAATTTATTCAAGTTGCTTCTGTTTGGTCATCACTCTATGCTCTCTCCTTGCAGGCATACCTCCCTACATCCTATGTCTTCTTACTGGTTTTCTTCTTCTTCTCCTTTCACTTTCTTGTCACTCTTAGAGAAGCTGGTTCTCCTTTCTCTTCATCCTCCTCCCTCTCCTAGGCACAGGAGAGCCCAGCCTCAACCAGAGGGTGTGTGGGTAAAGTCACCTTCTGAGCATGCTCACCCACAGCACATTTAGATGAGAGTAGAAGGAAGATAAGTGTAATTGGAGTTTGATGACTTCAGATGGCTTTGCCTTCGTTAGTCCTTACTGCAGGTATGTGAGGGAGGAGGTACCATCACCATCCCTCTCCATCATCCATCTGTGTCTCTAGATAGGCTTCTGATGACATGTTTTTCAGTCCCACGCTACTTCCATTAGCTCATATGTGCTGCTAGTGGGTTCGTGGCTTACAGTCTCTCCCTACTATGGCAGGCATGAGTGTGAGCCCTGGAGGGCTCTGTGCACCTGACCTGGTGGAAAGCGGTCCTGCCATGACGCAGCACCCTGGGGGACATCTGCAGAAGGCTGTGCCTTCGGGATATGAATCCTTTCCTCAGGACAAAACCAGTGGTGCAATGGGGGTCTCACTGTACTACCCTGTCCATCTCCACATGCCAGGTTGGTGGTGGGGCTAATGACACCTTTCCCTCTTCGTCCTTTGTGAGGATCAGACTTGACCTGCTGCAGAGCTCTGTGCTTTCCTTCACTTCGGGAGATCTTTGCTGGAGACCTGGCCCTTTCTTGGTTCTGAACCAGTGGCACAGCATTCCTGAAGGATGACTGCAGTGATGAGGCAATTAATTACAAAGCTGACTTAACTTGTGCTCAGGTTTAAACAAGTTTGCATCACTAACATTCCCCTGGTAATTGCTTTTAAAGGAGCACAACACTCTGTGAAGCTAAAACTGGGCAGATGTGGCTGCGTGAAAGGGCAAAGGTGGCTGGGACAGGGAAAGCCTGGAGCAAGGACCCAGTTCCCCATGAGCAGGACAGGGCAAAGAAGACTTTGTGGTGTTTGGTTCAGTGTCAGTGGTTGTGCTGTGAACCAGGGAGCTGATTCTATGGAGGGCCGGGTCTTGTTTAGCGTGACAGGCCAGGATGACCCTCCTCAACATCCCAATAGATGTGGTATCATACCAATAACTGAGAATAAATGCAAAGATGCTTTGGGAAGACTACATCTTCATGATGCCTTCCAGTATGAAGAGCCAGATAAGGATGGATCTCAAGAGCTCCACGAAATCAAGAATCATCACCACTAATAACAGGTGGCTATGTACAAACACAGAAACAAGCAGGTGCCTCTCATCTGTGGCAATCACTCATTTTAATGTTACTGACCTTTTTGCTGCCACAAAATAGTTTAGACTGAAATGTGTGTGACAGAGTCAGTTAATAATGATCTTTTATAAAAAAAGAGCAGGATGTACTAGCAAGAACAAAAGCATCTAGAGGCACAGGAAGCATGGGAAAGGGCATCTTTTGAATTATTTAATGCCATTGTAACCTGTATCTTCTGCTGCTATCCTTTGGACTTTCTAAGCTGGGCTGAAAGCTTGACTTTAATTAGTGTCTCTGTGGAGCCTTTACAGCAGTAAGTCTTTAGAAGTGAGAGCAGCACATCAGTATTTGAGCAAAGTTTGGCCTCTGTAAAAAAAAAAAAAAAATCCAAGACAAAACAAAACCAAGCCAAAAAACCCCATAAAATCACTTTCTGCCAATATCTGCCCTTAATTGTTTTTAGAGGTGGACTAAAGAGAGTTGTTCCAGTTATCTAAATGTAACAAAGAACAAGTCAGGTCTATGCCAACCGTTAATATTAGAATGTGCTGTAATTCCAATTTCAGGCTGTGTTTTTGTTTAAACTCTATCCATAGATGTATCTAATAAACAGTAGCGGCAACTAATTTACATTCTCAAATCTATTAATTTAATCATACCCATGATGCAAGCCAACCAATAAATAGCAAGTAAAGCAAACAGAGTGGAACAACAAGATGAGCTAACCCGTCTAACTTAAATAAGGACAAGCATTGCAGTCTGTAACAAAAATTTAACTTTACCAGCATTTGCCATTTCGTCTAATAAACATACGTTGCATCCCAGTCTATTAGGTCTTTCATACTTGGTGTGACGAAAGTGTGGGATGAACAAAAACAAGTCCTTACGGGCAAAATCCAACCACGTGTAGAAAAGCTGGATAAAATCTTCCCCATCCTTTCAGTCCTATGGAAGGAGGAACTAGAAGAGCCACTGGGTAGAAAACGTGTGGTTCTCTGAGGTGAAGAGGGATGTCAGAACCATGAGACCTGGGAACGAGTCCAGACATGTGTCAACGCCTTGATATGGAGGATGCTGTGTTGTTTTTGTGGTCCATGAGACTGGAAGAGCAGCTGTTTCAAAGTTTTGCAGCTCGCTTGAGAGGGAGAACATCTCTGTGGTGCTGTCAAACACAGACATAAACTGGGAGATTTCACCCCAGAGAAAGGATAATCTGGTGCTTGAGGCAGAGGATGAGACATCAGCAAATCTGGGTTTTGGTCCTTTTGTCCATTGGGTCTCTTTCTGGTGGGAAATGCCACTAGGCTAAAGGTTTTTCTAGGGCCCAAACTTCATTGTAGAGCTCATGGTTTTGGTGCTAGCACTCCAGAGAAGCAAAGGTGACTGTTATGGCACAACAAAGGTAGCAGCGTCGGTAGTGAGGACATGGGTCAGATAGAACTGGAGAACCTGGCCTCTTTTGAAGAAACTCTCTGATGGTGGAGCACAATGTGTGAAAGCATGACAAGAGTTTATAGTTAACACTTACGTTTATTTAAAGATCATACCTTTCAAACACACCAGATTGCTGTTGTCTGCTGCTTTCAAAAGAACTGGTTGCTCCTTTGGCCTCTGCAGGCAACTCTGAACCCTCCAACAACAGTGTCAGCTCCATGTGTCATAGACAAGGCACATTTGGTAGCACATCCGCTGATGGTTCAGAAAAGGACTTTGCTCCCAAAGGTTATACAGTCCTTGGAATTCTTTCCAGACCTGTGCCTATGGTTTAGAGAATTTCTCCTCATTATTTCTCTCTGAGCCTCTCACTCCAATTTCCTTCTGTTTCCAAAAATCAAACAAGTCCTGAGTGCTGTGAATCCTCCTTGAGGGAGGATATGTATTGTTTTGGTGAGAACAACCCACTGGCCAAGCATTGGGGTAGGTCAGTTCAGGAGCAGTAAAGCCTTATAAATAAGTTTGTTTAGAGATTTGGTGATGCCCCTGAGAAATTTTACATCGATACCTTTGTGTGAATGCAGCTCCAGGCCGATGCCTCTCCCATTCCTTTTATTTTTAGAGACTTATTCCCAAGAATAGCAGACTTCTTTCTTGGGGCCATATTTTTTAAAGTGGTCCTATCTCCGCATCCAAGTGTGAAACTATAATAATAATAATAACAACAACAACTAATGATGATGATAAGGGTAATACCTTTCACTTATGTGTTTCTCATGGCAATGATTTGCATTACATCAGAAATGTAGAACAGGGGCTCCCTGCCAAGCAGATAACCAGTGTTGACCTGAAGAAGCTATGCTCCAAGACATAAGCAAGCTCCAAACAAAAATACACATGCAAAATTATATACACTCACATATATGGACTCAATCTGATTCATCCAAAGAGATGAAAGCAGTTGGCAAACAGCAATTAACTCGTTTTCATGCAATAGATAAGCATCATCTTTCTATCTGATGGATGAGCAAGACAAGTTAAATGACTTGCCCAAGGTTACACAATGCATCGGGGCAGAGCTTGGAAGCAGTATAAAGGAGTCCTCATTCCCTGATCTAACCTTCCTCTTCTTGACTTTCATCTGAATTTTCAGTGTACAGAAGAACAGACTTTCAGAAATGTGCACACACATACACGTACACTTGGAAACTTGGAAGATAAAAGGACATGAAGGTTAGGCCCTGACTGCGTATGGTTAGCAAGCTCCCCTTGAAGATCTATCCGTTCTCCACAGCTTCTTAGCTTGCTTAGTTTAAAAGGCTAGAGCCCATTAGCATTTGATTTTGAGTAACAAATTTTCTGTTCCAACACAAATTAGATCTGTGTCTCTCTTGATGTTAAAATTTTCAGGTTTAATGTCACTGGATTTCGGCTCTGGGTAAAGAAGCAGCAAGTTACTGGTGAACTGCAAAGGGATGCTTTTGTCAACAGCAGAGAGACTGCAACCATTTAAACTACTTCTTTTCTTTTCTTTTTTTTTTTTTTGGTGTCTACCTGAGAGGGGAGCATTCGCTATTAACCTCATGGCAGTAAATTACAGAGACTTCTCTCATTTCTGTGGTGTTACATACTCAACGAACTTTAGGAATATTATGCACTAATGCAGTACGACAGCACTGCTGTAAAGGTACATGGGGCCCTCTCTATGGTTTAGAGGAAAAAATTATAGAAGGAAATTTGAAGGCCTACTTGTTAGCAACGGTGTTTTGTGAATGCGATGTGTGGGTGTGAAGAGCCAGGCGTATAAACGGAATTGTCCACTTCCAGGGACAAATTGGAATATGCATATAAGGCAAACGACTGTACCGAACAGCTGTGAAATTTAATATCACAAATTAAGTGACTTACCTGAGATCTCAAAGGAAATCTGTGGCAGAATCGGGAAAGCGTCCCGCTCTTGTTCTCGAGCCACAAAACCACTCTTCCCTTTGAACCTCCAATCAGTCTTTTCTTTGATTTAAGGTTGCCTGAGATGAGCTGATTACGTTTCCATGTATCATCTGGAAGCTTCAGAACAGGCTTGTTTTGCTAGACATTCCCATCAGCCCCCATAGTTTCAGGCCTTTTGATTGTAAAATGCTTTTTACGTTAGTCTTCACGGAAACTCCCTTTTTCTTTTGTTTTAATCATTTACAAGCTGGACCTGTGCCAATTTATGTAACATGGTCTCATCCTACTCATTATTTCATCATACTCCTGCCAGATCTTTATTAAATATATTTCTCCCCCCTGCTTTGGTAAAAAAGGGATGGGTGCCTGGGAACCTGGATATGCAAAATGAGTGGGAATTCAGATTATTTTTTTTTCTCTGGGTTTTTCACCCTCTTTTTTTTCCAGACTCAGAAATATCAATGAGAAGGGTTATCTTCTCCAGTTGTGGGAGAGCAGTGCCTGTCAAGTTTAGGTGGGTTATTAGTGAGGAGGTGGTGGTCCAACCCTCCCAAACTCCACGGTTCCCACTAAGAGGGAGCCAAGCCACAGGCGTTGAGATGTTATTCATAGTCCTAGTACACAAAAAATCTCTAAAATTCGCTCTTTAAGTCAATACATGAGGATTTTAGCTTTCCTAAATACCTCTAAAGCCTTTTGCCTCTGCAATTCAGATACTCTTGGTTTTCCCATCTCCTTTCTCCACTCTGCTACTTTTGTTCCCATCTTACCTCTTGTTTTTAGGGTGTATACCTTGCTAACTGAAACAGCTTATAACTGCCTGTGGCTTTTTTCACCACCCTTCTGAATACCATGAGTAGAACCTCTATAATGTGATATTGAGATCTATGCTCAAAACATCCTCAAGGGACATTAATGGTGTTCTTGACTTGGGCAGACAGTTCAGGGACACTGGGCATAGCTGAATCCTGCTGGTGAAGCTTGGTTGTGGTGGTTGACCATCTGTAAGGGTTTGTTTGAGGACTTCTTTTGCCTTATAAAGACCCATTTTGTGAGGAATTAGTCACAGGAGGTTAGTCCAGGGCTGTAGACCAAGTTGCTCATACTTGATAAAGCCACATTTCTCTTTTGAGGTATTTTTTTAGACTCAACCAAGGCCATTGAGAGACATGTGATTCCATACTCCATGGGGCAATTTCCTGCTGGTTGTGTCCTCGAGCAGATCGCAGGCCCCAGTCTGCTCCTCCAACTGCCCCACCATCCTTTCTGTGCAGAGCCAAACATATGTGGACGCTGTGGGATCCCGCAACAACTCCCTGCTGGCAAGTGATGGGTTCACTGGCTTTCCCTGGACGTTCTTTTCTGCTGTGGCCCTTGTCCATGAGACGCTTTTCCGCCTTGTGCTGGCCTCCCATGGGCGTAAACTGTTTCGCTTGTTCCCAGGATGAGAGGTTTCTGATGTATTTTGCATATATTTTGAACCATGAGCTTCTGTACACTTACACTGACTTGTTGTTTATTATGCGTGTGAGATTCTCCTTACCTCCAGTGGCTTTCCTAACCCTTTATTGGTGGAAACTATCAGCTTTTAATGATTTGAAGAGAACAGGGGCTTCCATTCTTAAATCTTCTCCTGTGCTGCAAACATTTAAATAAGCAACTCACACGAACTTTTTTCCCTTACTTTGATGGATGCCGTTATAGTGTTCAGAAAAGGACTTGGCACCAGGGAATCCAACCATGCCTCATTAGTCTAGGTGTTGACTGCCCGTTGTACGAGATCTTCTTGAAAAACATGCTGTCTGTATGTATAGTACAGCACGGTGTTGTACTTGTGTCACTGGGAATGTGCTGTCAGCTGAGATGAGGACCCTGGGCTGGTGTTTCAGGTCGGGATCTCCCCCTTCCCAACTCTCGCTCATGGCTTATTTCAGTGCGTTTCAAGTACAAACATGATTGCTCTTCAGAAGCAGTTTTATGAGGCTTGGGAGTAAGTCATCTCTGGCAGGGATGATTTAGCAGTATGCTTTTGAGAAAGCAAACTCCAGCAGAGGCAGGGAAATCATCCCAAACCTCTCATGAAGGTGGTGGCAGATCTTCTAACACACATCCCAAGAACCTCTTCTCACGCCTCTCCGGCACAGCCCCAGGCAGATCTGGGAGATGCTGTTCAGGTCTCTACAGTGCACGTCGTACTGGAGACTTGTAAAAATTATATAAAATGGGTTGTGTGCTAGAGGTAAGTGCCTGTCACTGCCTGGTGAAAGCATCAAAACCTGAATGCTTTAACTGCATTCAGGAGGATGGGACAGGCTCATGTTGAGCCTGAACAGCAGGAAGGCACTGGGGGGGCGGGACCGTGCCAAAAAAAACAGGAATATGTGCTCAAATCCTAATAGAGAGGGGAATAAAACCTTCTTAAAGACCTTTGGCTCCAAGGAAGTGCTCGCTGGAGGCAGAAAATGGTGCCAGCAGGCCAGCGAGAGCTGAAAACAAAACCTCCAATAAAATACAATTGGGCCACCCAAAGGTCTGTCGTGAAACAGGTCAATTGGCTGGAGGGAGGGGAGTGAACATAGGGCCCCAGTGTTGTCAGAAACTGTGCTCAAATTATAGTTAACTAGTTAGACTTACAGTTATACTTGGCTTCTGCCTCAGTTCAGAAGTGGCTCAAGAAATAGAAAAATATATTGAGATAACAAATGCACCACTGCTCTTTTCTCAGCTTCATTTTGACTTGCCTTCTACTTGGTTCTATAGTAATTGCTGAATTTGTCCTCCAATTTTGTCTTAATTCATGGAATTAATGGTGTGTAAAAAGTGAATCACTGAGGATCTGCAGCAAACTTGTGTAGGGAGTAACTTTTTCGGGAGCTGTGGTTATTGCAGGGTTATTTGTTACCTAAGAGTAATGTCGTTTGGGGCTGTAACACCTTCAAAGCACTTTGCAAAGAGGAATCCCAGTATTGAACCATGTGGTAGAAGCACCTTTCAACAATCTCAAGTGTCTGGGAGGGGAGGAACATCAAGATTGGGCCCATGGTTTGTGTTTTCAGAGGTGGCTTTTACCTTTTGGTGCTCAGCTTTTGGATGCCAGCTCTTTGGCTCTACTGAGCTGCGGAGTATCTGCCAGGATGCAGAGTGTGGTGTCCCATTACAGACACAGCCCATTTATTGAACAGCCTTTAAATAATGGTATTTTATGAGAGATATTTGAATATTTAAGTCTATATAACTTCTCCAAGCCAATGCTGAGAGTCAGTTTTCCTTCCTCACGTAGTCTCACAAGGAACTGGCAGCCAGTCCTGAGAGTGGGACAGACAAACCCCAGGTTTTCTAGGGGTGATGAGGTGCAGGAGACCACAGACAAGCATGGACACCCCAGTGTATAGATAAAGGAGCAGCCATTGTGTAGGCATGGCTGGTGGGAGGGTATTTTTCCAAGCCAACTCTGCATCAACCATTTTACCAAGCTGAATCAAATTGCTTCCAGCACAGATTTTGGGGAGAAGTAGTTGTTGAATGGTGGGACACTAGAGACACCTCAGTGTTAGGGAGCTGGGCATATTTTTCCCACAGCTCTGGTTTCTCCTGTTCCCTTTTCACCCCAGATCCCACGATCTCCATGCAGGCTCACTGCACGCTCGTTGGCACATGGTAGTCTGCAAAAAATCATCTTGTAATTTGAATACTTACATCTTTGGTTCGCAGCGGGACTCTGGAGGTTTGCAGGCCTCTTTCAAGAGGCTCCAGATCAAGCTGTAATTGTTAGTTACGCCACGCAATGGAGCGGTGCTCACACAAAACCAACATGGCAGCTGGTGCTGGGGTTTCGTGGACACATAACAGCCCAAATGCCAAAAAGATGAGGGGAAAAAAAAAAAGAAAAAAAAAATCTATTTAAGCAATTTTTCCCTCTCTATAGGAACTTAGTCTGTCAGCAGCATAAACACTTGCAATCATGCACTTCCTAGGATGCATGTGCTATCGAAAAGGGAGGTGTTAATTGCTGTGCTAATTACAACATGATTGCTTTGCACTTGTTTTGCACTTGCAGGTGATTAAATTTTTAACGAAGCATATTACTTGGCACTGTTAGCACAGTTAACACATTTCCCCCTCTCTCCCTCTCTCCCTCTCTCCCTCCCCTCCCTCTTTTTTTTTTTTTTTTTTTTTTTAATTTTTTTAATTCCTTGGGTGAAGTCCCATGCCACAGACCCTTTGCTGGCTGCGATGTTGCTGTTGTGCTTGGAACAAGCCTCTGTTTAGGCTGTTGGTAGCAGAACCCCGGCTTCCTGCTCGGAGAGAGCAGCAGCCTGTTATCATCAGGCTCAGCACGACGGCGCTGGCCAGATGCGAACGCAGAACCCACCGAGGTATTAGCTAAAAATTAGGCAAGGCAGTTGAATGCCCAGATTTCATTTAAAAACCAAGCCAGTCAGGCAGCAGTGGCAGAGGGTGCCTGGGAAGGTGGAGAAATGACAGCGAGTTCCCCGTGATTTATTTCTGCTTTGCTGAGTGGGCTCCCAGCTGAACCAGAGCAGGGGAAACTTGCATCTGTTCGACGGGCAGGCTCGCGTCTCTCCGATAAGGTGGCAATTACACGGCCCAGCGAGGCTGTGCGGCCAAAGGGAAGCTGGAAGAACCAGCCCGTTGGATTTATTGATGGGCATAGATGGCTTTACCTTTCTGGCTGCTTCCTCTGCAAGTTCCCCGTAGACTTGTTGAATCTGATGGGCTCGAGCTCATCAATCCCAAATAGATGACAGTCTGTCCTTGGTGGATGTTGTCCAGCATGGTGGATTGTTTTTGAACTGCTCAGATCTGCAGGGCTTTGCCTTTGGAGACTGTGTGGTCTGTTTGTTATGGCAATGGAAATGTTTGGATGTTCTTGGGGTTAGGCTGTATGAATCACAGACTCATAGAATGTATTGAGTTGGAAGGGACCTCTAAAGGCCATCTAGTCCAACCTCTCTACAATAAACAAGGATGTCTCTAACTAGGTCAGCTTGTCCAGAGCCCCGTCAAGCCTGACCCTAAATGCCTCCAGGGATGGGGCCCCCACCACCTCTCTGGGCAACCTGTTCCAGTGATCAAACACCCTTATACTAAACTTTTTTCTAATGTCCAAATGGTCTGGATGGCTTTATTATACATAAAAAATGGATGTGATCTAGTCCTGGAAAGGGCTCTTCACAGGAAGAAGCCAAAAGGTGCCTACTGTCGTTCTTTAGGGATGATAGAAGTAAAGGAGGGAAACTGGGTGAAAAATGAAAAATACTAGAAAGGTTAGAAAAGATGAACTCATTTAGCCAGTTTTTTAAAATTCATGAGGAAGAGTCACTTGATAAGGAAGCATGAAAGGCAAAAAGAAGATTTGAAACTGATAAGGAAACATTTTTAGACAACACTTAATTAACCCTGGGAACTTACTGCCACAAAATACCACTGAGCCCAAGAGATTAGCAGGATCCAAACCGGACTAGACATTTGTATGGATAATGAGAACTACATTAGACTAGATTAAAAAAAAAAAAAATACAAGGGATGCAAACTCTCATGCTTCATGGCGTTGGGAACAGCTAACTGATGAGGAGCAAGAAAAAAACCCTATGGGCAGATCATCCCATGATGGTTCATTAGGGGGTTTCTTGGGCTGGTCTTGGCAAGGATGGGCATCGAGCACAGCAGAACAATGGCCTGATCTGGCAGCTGGCCATGCCTTTGCTCCTGTGTGGCATTGTTCTGCATCCAGGCTAGGCCAGGGATACCTTTTACAAACAGAAAAGGAGGGAACCCAAGAGATTACAAGGAGACTATGTGAATGCTCCTGACATAAATCTCGGCCTCTCGCGCATGCACGCACCCAGTGAATTAATAGGAACAAAGGAAGAAGTCGCTGCTGGGATTGTTTACATAATCCAAATTTAAAAGCGCCTGGGAACACCTTCAGCATGAATTAGCTGTATTTATTTTGACTAAGTGTTCGTGAACCGTTTTTAGCCGCGTGTGCGGAATTTTATGGCAGCCAGGCACACGCAAGCATGCCTCGATGAGGAGTGAAATCCCGACGGATTTGGGACGGCGGGTCGGGTCCCTGGGAAGCCGGGAAGTAAGACTGAGGGGTGGCACCGAGCCCTGTGCCCCGTGGCTGATTTGTCTTTAGCATTCAGTGCTAAAGTAAAATGGGCGCTTATAACTCGCTGTGAGGTGATAACCTTACTGTGCTGCCATGACTTGGCAAGTCCAGACTAGCAGCTCGTGGACACTGACCGTTACATATTAAATACAGATGATGTAAATAGATTTGCCCATTGGCATGAAGGGGCCAAACGTAAGGACCTAAGCCTCACACTTTTTGTGCCGTGCAAGTGTTCACGTGTCGCTGTTCACATAATTGGAGGGCTAACAGGCCAAGGGGGAATGAAAATGACAACGAGAATATGTTTTCTGCAGAGCCAAAGAGTTTGCATTAACAATTTAGGATGCCGGCAAGGCTCTTTTTAATGTTGTCTGAATCATTTTGGCCCACAAATCACAAGCCTTCACATCTCCCACCATTCTGGCCGCGGGGCTCTGCAGGCAGGATGGTGATGCAGGAGCAAAAGGTGAGCAGAGGGAGAAAACCCTGTGTGTGTGTCCCCTCCCTGGGGGCTGAAAAGGTGGGGAGAAAGTTGAAGGAGGTGGCCGCAAAGCCCTGGGGATTCCAGCGGAACGTTTTCCATCGCAGGATGGGTTTTCACTCCACTTTTCTGTGCCAGCTTGAAGAGACGTGAATTGATACCACTTTTAGCAGGCAGGTTTCATTATCTGCATTTTCATTAAGAGTGATATCTGCCAAAGGACTGCTGACTGTTTTTATTTATTTATTTATTTTGCTTAATGGGTTCAATTCTATCCGTAGCCAACCTTGTCATTTTTTCCCCCACCAAACTTTATATTCCAGTCTATTACTCACTGTCTGTCTGGCCCCCATCGTGCTTTCACTGCAGATGTCATAACAGAAAAGAGATGAACAGGCAGCTCTTACTTCCCGACAAATTAATGTGCAGCAGTCTAATCCATATCCCAAATGATAAAGTTAACAACAGTTTGCAAGCCTGTCACATAATCTAAAAAATTCAGATGGATATTTTTTTTTCCCCTCTCGTGTGGGAGGAAAAAAAGCTGTTTCGGGGGAGGAACAGTTATTAATACATTTAAGCCGTAGCAGAATGTCATGGAAATGGCACAATTAATTCAATCCAGTGGCGAAGCACTTTTATTGGGAGCAACCTGTTCGGCAGGCTGCTGGCTGTGGAGTGGTTCCCGGGGCTGCTGCGGCCGGTCCTCCCTCCGTCGGCTGCTTGCTCCAGCTGGGCTCGGGCCCCGCTCAGCTGCCAGCCTTTTGGGGCGAATTTCTGCCGTGCTTTTCGGGGTCAGTCACCTGTGGCTCTCCCACACTCCCCAGCATGTGGTTACTGGGACGTGGAGACGGCGAGCTCAGCAAAGCCAGCTCCCAAGCTGTTGTGATGCTCCAGGAACTGCACGTGCCCCTTGGCAAGAGGCAAATTAATTGGTAGGCCTAAATGATAGATATCCCTAAAACCTTCTGCTGCTGTGTGATGGGTGGGGAACGATGAGCTTCCCGACGTCTGTCTCCAGTCTGGTTTCACTGGGAAAAATGGTGCAGGCAGAGCAGCTCAGGTACGCAAGCGAGCATCCGAGGGATGCATCCTCAGTCGAAGAAAACTGGATTATCTCCTTAAAAATTCATGGGGCTAAGCCAGTTTACACCAGCTGATGATCAGGCCCTTACCGCATAAGTGCCTCAGGGAGCTAAATGTGCAAAAAAGAGTTTGGATAAACTCTCCAAAAATGGGAACTTACCCTAATTTCTCAGGCTGGAATTCTTACAAGAACATTCCCTGTAACATTTTTCTTGTGTCTTTTTCCAACGTAGCAGATAGAACAGGAAACAGCTTTTATCCTATTATTTTTTTTTTTCAGTGATTTTAATCACAATGCAGATGGGCAGAGGTGGGGGGAGAGGAAATAAATACTTTGCAAGTTTTCTGTGCTGCAAAGCCGTCAGCTTGAGGTATAATGGTGTGGAAAGGGCATGAGGGATGGAGAAATCTTTACAACAAAGCTAAGCTGCATTTCCCTTATTTCAGTGCTTTGTTTTACTCTTCTTGCCAGTTCTATAGGTTATTATTTTTTCTTTTTTTTTTTTTTTTTTTCGTGATTGACATCAGACTTAGATCTAAAGTTTGCATTGCTGTTATTCTGTGGCTCCCTTTTACTTCAACCTGCAACCCCACTTTGAAATCTGGGCTAATCAGACTTTCAGGGTACAAACACGTGGTAGGTAAAGGAGAGAAGGGAAGTGGTTGGTGTTGAGGTGTTAGCTGCAGTTACTGAGCTGGTGGAACGAGAAAACCAGAAGAAAATGGGATGGCAGCTTGCTGCAGGACTCACTTGGGAAGCTGGAGGAATACCGCAGTGAGCAACAGTTTTTTGAGTGTGCTGGCTCCTCTGTGCCACCAAGTCTGTGAGCAGTGAGGGCCAAACCCACCTTCTCCAAGCCTGCTTGAGGTTCTTCAGAGTCACCTTTGCTGGATGTGGGGAAGGTAAGGCCATGCACAGGCTCTGCCCCTCTTGCTCCTATTTGGGCATGTCTGGCACCAGTGCTACCCTCATGCTTCTTCAGCTTGAGAGTTTTCACCCAAAAAGGTGTAGGGGGGGCCCAGATGTCCCTTAGGTGCTACCTGTGAGTGACCAACCAATGTCTCCCTTGTTTAGAGAAGAATGAATTCAACAGAGGCCGAGAAAGAATAAATGAGGAAAATAACTCACTACTGTGGGACACATACCTAAATCTGATACAGTGGAAGCCACAGGTGGTGGCTTTAAGGATGTTTCCCTATTTTGGAGACACTGACAGAGGCAACTCTTTGTTCAGGTGTTTAACAGTCCCTGGACAAGGACCCTGCAAGCAGCTCCTTTTCCTCTTGGGTGGTTCTGGTGCCAAATAAGGGAAGGCAAAGCTGAGGCTGACCTATTTCTGTGGAGCAGCTGCAAGCCAGGGTAATAATAATCCACTTATCTGGTGAGAAAGCCACAGCAGCACCTTACAGGCAGGCACCGTCTTGCAGAGCTCTGGTTCAGCAGCCCATGGGTGGGCGCAAATGGCCTCCCCAGTGCC
Source organism: Coracias cyanogaster (assembly GCA_033124195.1). NCBI lineage: Eukaryota > Metazoa > Chordata > Aves > Coraciiformes > Coraciidae > Coracias > Coracias cyanogaster. The sequence goes on along the minus strand of JAVSBS010009393.1, from coordinate 1,746 downwards.
CCCACCCTTCAGCTGCCCGAGGGAAGGTCTGCCCAAAAGATGGTGTGGTGTGGACCACTGAAGCTTTTGGTTGAAATTTTACCCAGTGGTGACTTTTACAGAAAGCCTTACAAAACGCCCAGAACTGCAAAACTAACAAAAAGTAGAAAACAGCAGATTATCAGAGGGGAAAACTTGTCATTAAAACATAAAACTTCTTCAGAGCATGACAATGTCTTCACCAAGGAGTCGTCCGAAAGAGCATTTCTGGTGCCTAGAAGATGGCAATGGCTGAAGAGTGAGCGGTGTCCCCACAGTCACACCTTGCAGTCTTGCTGGGTGGAGGGTGGTGGAGCACAGGCCAGCCCTGGTGCCCAATTACTGCTCATCAGCTGCAGCAATGTCACCAGGTCTGGTTTCATGCCAAAAGTGTGACACTGAAAGGCGAGATCTCGGCAGCTCTGCACAAGGCCACTTAGCTCTTTGGCCAGGTGCCACCATGCTGTATTGCTGTCTTGGTTTCCTCACAAACCTCACCTTAGGAATGCTTCTGAGGTCAGAGCAGGTAATGGCTCTTCCCGCTTCAAGGTGCGGGTGGGAGAGCAGGGAGGTGGAGACCTGTGGTTTATGTGCTGCTGGAGGCTGCAGTGAGTAAGCTTCTCCCTACTGACCAGGGCATGAATGCAAAGAAGGGATCTGCTCAAGCCTACCAAGAGATCTCGTTGCAACCACCACGTAACTCACATTGGTTCCCACTTATTAGCAAATCTTTCCTGTATCAGGAATGAGGTAACTCTCACTCACCCAGTTAGCCGTGTCTTCCAAGAGCCTTCCAGGCACAGAGCGAGGTTCTCCACCAAGCAGATCTGTGCTATTTAAATACTTTTGCTGAGCTTTTCCCTGGCTAAAAATTACCTTACCCCAGGGGACTCCCGTGCCCGAGGGACCACATAGCGTTCTGCTGGGCATGCCAGTTAAGTGCTGGCAGAGGGTTAAGACTAACTCCTCTTGTGGGTTTGGTGACCTAGGAAGAAGAAAGAGGGTGTATGTGAAAAGACTGTAGAGCTTGTTATATCTTACGTGTCAGGATCCGTATTACAATTTATTCAGGACACACTTCTACCTCTTTTGTTAAAAGCAACCCCACAATGGTTAGAGCTTAAGAAAATGTCACAGGTTCTGCCCATGCACATTTTACTAAGTACCTTGGGTGAAGACATTCCCAAACTGCCTTGGAATCATCTCACATAGACCAGTTGATCTTCAGGTCCATCCTTCTTGCCCAGATGAATCCTTCCAAGCACTGTGGGATACCAGGACCTAATAGGTAAGGATGGGGCACTGCACAGGCCACGTAGGCCATCAGGGTATTAGGACTTTGTGGTACATCATCTCCTGTACTTAGGCGTAATGTGAGTTTGGTGGTGTTGTATTTTCTCCATATTCTTGATAATAATAAATGATTTTTTAAAGGGTTTAAAAATATCCTCTGTTCCCCCATGCACCCCTGTCTGTGGTTGGCACCGCTGATTGGCCAATCTCAGTATTCAGAGTGAGAATGTATTTATGATGAATACTCTGCTTTCTGAGACAGATCTCATTTGCACTTCCCTCTGTTGGCACTAGTAAGTTCTCACATCATCCTGACCACTTCTTTTCCTAAAATTCACGGGGACAATGTCATTCTGCCTCCTGGCTTGGCTGAACCCAGGAGACGGGTTCAAAATCATCTGGGCAATACGAGGGGACAGGAAAGGTTGGACCAGA
>JAVSBS010009392.1:9153-44868 GCA_033124195.1 Coracias cyanogaster | reverse complement strand
TTTAATTATAAAGCTAACAGCAACCTAAATCTGCTGTAATGAGGAATGAAAGGAAGCATTTTTGGCATGAAGATATATGAAATAAGCTTAGTGCACTTTTCTCATCAGTCAATGCATAGAACTCCACCAAAATTAATGCAAGTATAACTACAGATCTGTAGTTGCAGTACAGCATTTTAGTTATCAACTTTTCTGTTGCTTATTGCTTTTTATTTGTATATACACACATATATATTCAAATAAGCTCTTTAAATAGCGGCAATTTAAAAACCCAGCAGCATGAACTCATTAGTTTTAAATTACTTTGGTTAAGGCCTTGAATGGACTAACTGGAAAGAAGGCAAAATCTTAACCTAAAATTTTAAAGTTTCTAGTTGCCAGTTAATCACAAGAACAAAATTTTGATTAAGTCAATGCAAACCAGTTTGCCACATTGCCAAATGCACTCATTAGGCCTGCTTAAAACTTGGTCCTGTTCATTAAAGGCATATCATGGGAATCAGAAAACTTGAAAAACATTGCTGCAGTTCACATGCAACGTATCATACTGGGTATAAAGCTTTCAGCAACTCATCATACAACACAGGTGGTTTTTCAGTGCTTCATACACAGGCTGCTGCAAAAACCTGCCCTAGCCTAGTAGCAACTAACTGGAAGATACCCACAAATAAGTACACACAGAGAAGTATGCTAAAAAAGCACAATTTCCCTGGGGGAAAGAGGAGGGAGGCAGCGGGATGGCAGGACAACAATATTCCCCTGCATCTGCAGAAGCAGCGAAATTAGAAAATGAAAGGAGGTTTAAGGAAGAACTCAAAGGGAACTAGAGAAAAGAAACTCAGTATTTAAGATGAAGTTGCCATCCAGGATTTCCTCATCTACAGTGGTACAAACAATATTCTTCCTTGCACCTTTATCTTGTCCCACTAAGAGCCTCTCCTTTGGTCTTCCTGAATTTTCCCCTTAGAAAGCTCAAATACAGTGCTACAGCCAGTATGATTTCACCAGCTGGTCACACTGACCATGCCACCTTGTCCATGCAGTTGACAACTTCTGATTATCACCAACTCCAACACTACACCTTGACACGGTCACAGCCTTTCATAAATCAGTTCAATTAATATACAGCTCTCATGTCCTACTGGCTTGCTCTCCAGCCTGACAGTATTACGCAGCAACAGCGTTCCCTACCTGTCAAAGGCAACTCTGACCTCTCGGATGCTACCAGTGTGAGAAGAGCCCTCTATAAGGATTCCCACAGCCATTTCACTATCCACCTTCAAATCTGTTAGCAGAATATTATGTTGCAAGTAATGATAACAAAACACTTTTGAAAACGGAATGCCTGTTACATCTCATTGTTTCCTCATGCTCTACCTGCTTTTATTTACCCTGCTGCCCTCTTAAATTATACTTATGCCTACAGGGTGAGAGCAGAACATTTTCTTTTATTCAGCATTTACGCCATGCCCATCAAAAAAACTGTTATCCAAGTGAAAAACTTGGGGTTTGTTGTGTATTTGTATTGTTACCTCCAAGTAATTAGAGCCTATCATGGTGTTAATGTTTACATTCAGCAAGTTGATTTGAAGGGTAAAGACCAAGTGTGAAACATTCCCCACAGCAAGAAACTATAGCACAGCAGGAATGTGGGGGAAAACATTTATATACAAATTGATTTAGTTGACAGTACTTTAAGTTACCTCACACACTGATGTTGATACTCAACAGATATTTCACACAAAGTAGAAGACCTCAAATTTTAATCCAAATTATCCCATTTAATAGAAGCGGTTCATGAAGAAGCATTTAACTTTACACTGAGTATTCATAAGAAGCTTCTGTACCCACTCAAGGGAGCTACTGAGGTATTACGGAGCCAATGACACCTCAACAGATTCTAAACTATTTCATAAATTGATCCAACAATTTTAAAACTTCACCGTACATTCCAACTGTGTAAGTGAAATTACAGTTTCAGTCACCTTGAAGATTGATTCTACTAATAAAAAGGGAAGAGAAAAATATATCAGGAAGCGTTAATCTGAAATTCATTAGAGAATTAAAGCAGCAAACCAATGATCCATGGATTAAATCAGAACTAAGAGTTGTCTGATACTTACTCATTCAGCACAACATGCTTTTCAAGGCATTTAATCAATAGCTTGCTATCTCCATGATGAAAGTGAAGAGCTGGAAGCTTCACATCATCCTTCAGACAGAACACCAAATAAGACCATCCCATGCCTTCTTTGTTTTGTTTGATTGATTTCAGATCTGCCAAACTGAACAGGAACGACCACTTGCTTTCTCCATTTGCATGAGTTGTAGCATCTTAAACACAAAATGACCACATTATTTTAGTTTGACTTCTAGTGTTAGCAATTACAAATGCATCATATCTGTCACTGTTCCAAAAACACAAACCCAAAATACAAAATAGCATTGGGTCTGATAGTAAAATGTCTACAGTAACTATCATAACTTCTTTCTAGACTTATTTTTGGACTTATTTTTGTGTCTTTCTAAAATAATGAGCAAGTCGATCAGACTGCTGCCCCAAAGCTGTACCTACAGCTTATAAAAGTGATCCAGCACTTAAACGTACAACTGTATCAAATCCCAGCAGCAAGCTGAATCCCACCAGCATCTCCATCAGGTCTTACTACTTAAATGAAACATGACATACATCATAATACTGTATGCTATATATTGCACACAGTCTTAGCCACGTGTTCCAAGACTGCTACCAAAGTAAGGGAGAAGGAACTATCCCTGCCCACTCCTCTCTCCCATACTGTGCAAGCATGTATACACTCTGCACGAGACTGTATACAGTCAAAGAGAAGGGATTAAATTTTACTTCACTAACCCTAACCCTAACCCTGCCCCACTGAATTACAGCAATAGGAAATAAGCACGAAATCCGTGGTAAAGAACATCATCCAAGTCAGCAGCGCTCACTGACACTCACTTGGGATGAAGATGTACTCTGACACCTGAAGACGAAAAATCAGTACAAACCAGTGATGTAATAAACCATCCTACACCTGACAGAGATGCTGGTTTTAGCTTTATATTATGCTAGCAAACAGTAGTCTAGGAGCAGGGACTATGCTTCACCCCAAAACATTTGTAAACTTCAATCTAGACCCTGCATACATGACACATGACATTTAAAATGACCACAGATATGGTGAAACAACCACAACATAGGCTAAGAAATGACACAGAGAAAAGTAGTATTAAAAAGAAAAATACTACAAGGAAATAATAGAAAAAAAGATTACTTGAGAATCGCTACCCTGTCTCCCCCACTTTTTTGTTTGTTAGGTTTTTCTTTTCATTTTTACACAACAGACTCATAGAATGGTTTAGGTTTGAAGGGACCTTAAAAACCATCTAGTTCCAACCCCCTTGCCAGAGGCAGAGGCATCTTCCACCAGACTGTGTTGCTCAAAGCCCCATCCAATCTGGCCTTGAATGCTTCCAGGAATGGAGCATCCACAACTTCCTTACATCTAATGCAAATCTATGTTCTTTCAGTTTAAAACCACTACCCCTCATCCTATCACTACACTGCCTCATAATGAGCCCCTCCTCATCCTTCCTGTAGACTCTCTTTAAGTACTGGAAAGCTGCAATAAGGTCTCCCTGGAGCCTTCGCTTCTCCAGGCTGAACAACCTCAACTCTCTCAGCCTGTCCCCATAGGAGAGGTGTTCCAGTTCCCTGATCATCTTCGTGGCCCTCGTCTGGACTTGCTTCAACAGGTCCATATCCTTTATATGCAGGGGGCCCCAAAGCTGAACAGAGCACTCCAGGTGAAGTCGCAAAAGGGTGGAGTAGAAGGGGAGAATCACCTCCCTCCACCTGCTGGCCATGTTTCTCTTGATGCTGCCCAGGATGTGACTGACTTTCTGTGCTGTGAGTGCACACTACTGGGTCATACCCAGTTGTTCATCAACCACCACCCTCAAGTCCTTCTCCTCATGGCTGCTCTCAATCCATTCCCCACCCAGCCTGAATTTGTGCTTCGGATTGCCCCGACCTACATGCATGTCTCTACTGCGACACTGTAACAAAAATACTAAATTATTTTGCCAAAGTAAAAAAGATTATATAAAAGCCTCATGTACCACAACTGTACATTCCATCTCCCCCTGCTGTTGCAGTATGGAAAGGCATTTGAGTAGTAAACCAGTTATTTTTTCATTTTCATTTCTAACACAACATCTAGTTCAAATTCTATTTGCTTGAAAGAATGCAAGAATCCAATGCAGATAAAACTAATACATCATCTAATGATTGTCACAGCAAGAAACTAGATTCAACATTTTCAATACAATTCTCTAGAAATTTAAAGAGGAAAAACAGATTAGAGGCAGACAGCATCTATTCCATTGTGAATTTTTTCCACACCTCGAGATTCACCTCTTACCACAAATGACTCCCAGCTTTTCAATTCCTAATAAAATCCATTTTACTATATCTAAAAGGCAATTCTTCAGTTACAAGTTACCATAAAGAAAAGAAAAAAAGGAACAAAAAAAAGCCACACTTATTTTTTTAAGTACCTCCATTTGAATGAGGTTTCTTTTTAAAAGAGACTGTGGTGACCATGTCCCATTCTGCTTCGTAACTACTTGGACGGTCTGCTCCTCGGGAGCATCTGTCTTTAGGAGTTTGAGTCCACTCCACAACAGAACTGGAATCCTGAGCAAAAACAAAAAAAGTGACTATCAAAAAACACAAGGAGTGCAAACTGAGCGAGTTTCTTACACTCAACATGAAGAATAAGCATCTTTAATTTTCACAGATTAAAAGAATCTGTAGTACTAAAGCCCTGAGAAACATGATACAGATTAACACAAGAAATTTGGACTTGTGACTAAGAAAAGATGTTTTAATAAATTCAGGACAGTACTAAAACATCCTAGCCTCTCTTGCAGACTCTACCAACATCAACTTTTTATTTAAATGTAAAATTTAAATCTTTTTTCTGTAGTCACACCCTCTTAATACTGCTTAGATATCACATACCAACCGCATCTTAAAACCTCCATAGACTTGTTTTTGTTTTGCATTAGAACAGTACCTCTCTGTTTTGAGTCTAATTACAAAGAGTGAATCACCAGACTACAACACAGTAGATGCAGGGGGACTGGTGACTGTGATACCCAAACTCAGCCGTTTTTTACTGTTCATACAGATACTCCCCTTCTATTTTACATATGAGCCAAGTAAAAACTAAATCCAGTCACCTACACATGTATCCCGATAACCTGAATTGGGCTGCAGTCCACAAACAGGATTCCTACATGTAGCTATATTAATACCAACGATAATCACATAAATAGATTTTGCTTCCAGTTACGAGATCACCTACAGATCAGTTAAGAAAACACAATATCTCTGAAGAAACAGAATGAAGAACACTGATAACTAGCAAACACACCTTTCCAGCACAAAGGATATTGGAAGTATCCAAAGAATCATCCAGCGGTCTCCAGTCTACTATTACTTCATTATCCTACAACACAATCATTTAAAAAATTCAATGTTATACAACAGGGTACACATCTCCCTATTTACTCATGGTACATTTATGGTACAACTTACACATATATATAAATGATGCAGACTATGTCAAATATTAGGCAATGTTTGTTCATTTACAAAATTCTATACTTAAAAAGACATTTAAGACTTGCCAAACATATGTGCTTCACCAGCACATATGAAGTTTCCGTAACTGTATTATGCAAATACCTTTTCTATAACACGTAGTATTCCTGATATTAAGTTGTCCTGGTCATCATTTTTTCCACAGGATGAATGAATGAAAACTCCTTCTTGCTCATATACAACCTATAAGAAAGTAGATAATGAAATTTAGAAATAAATAAGTAAATTTGTTTATCTTTCTGTGGTACTCATCACTTTGACTCACCTAACATAAGTTGAACACCTCTACCTTGTCAGGAGTTTTTATTATCTTTCCTTACACCCCATCCTCAAGATCCAAGTTTTTTACTTACTTAAGAAATAATAGAAAATTGAACTTATTAAACTTACTCTAAGTAACATACTGACTATTATTACACTGCCAGAAAATCACAAAAAAATGCATTAAATACCTAATATTTTACATCAGCAGGCAAAGTTTCAAATGGAAATATTATACAGCTTTTATAAATTGTTAAAAGGCTTTTCTTACACAGTCTGCCTTTCCCCTACTTACCATTTAAGCATGTTGAAATTATAAATTTGATTAAAAATAGGCAGTCTAGTGTACAGAAAAAACTCTACAGAAATAAGGAAGCGCAGCCTTAGATTAAAGAATGGCTCAATCATATACTCAGGGTGAACGGCAAAGGTTCCATTTCAAAGGCAGAATATGTGACAGTCACATGAGAGGCCTATAGGAATACATACTGCCAACGTCACTGTGGCTTTTAAGCATTTACAAAACTCTTCATAGTAGTCTGATCATGCTTTTAAAAAAACAAACAACAAGAAAATCAGAGAATTCTTGTCTGTCAAAATTCAGCTGGCTCTTCAAATCTATAGGCTATACATACTCCTAAAAGCTCTAGACACAGTCTAAATGGCTTCTGTTTTAAACAGTTCTCTAAAGCAAGAGTGAAAAGTCCCTAATATACCAAGCTTAGGTTTTGTGGAAGTAAAATACATTAAATAGTAGCAGTAATTTTCTTATAACCATGTTATTTTCAAACCAAGCTGTGAACACTGCCTTAAGAAATACATATTTTTAAAGGCAAAACCTAATAATTCTTAACTAATCAGAGACAAATACTGTGTTTCTTTGGTACTAAAAGATCAGTATATATTTCTCAACGTACTTTTTTGTCAGGTTTTTAAAATCACCACATTTGCAGTCAGGCTAGCAAAAGAAAAGTTTCAGTGCATGAGTTTAACTACAGAGACAAGAATACAGAGCTTAAAAATAGCAATAAAATTCAGTTAACTTATCCTTTCTGTTGTAGATTTGTTTCTTAAACCTCTCTTCACTTTACAAAAGCAAGAAATTTCTGAAGAGTCCTGTTTAATCACAGAAATATCACTTGCAAGAAACCTCTAGAGGTCACTTAGTATAATCTCCCTCTTGAAGGATTATTAACATCAAGATACCTTTCAAATATTGGAAGCCTTCTTTCCTCTTCTCTGTTACAGCTTTCTTTTCTTTTCAATAAAAAAAATCCTCCCTCTATTTCTATCAAATACACGTTTTTAAATTCAGTCCCTGTTTAAACAAGGCAACTTCAGAATTTACTTACATTATACCTTCCAACTATTTGGACCTTAACTATCACCACTACTAGTCAGAAGTATGAACCAAAGCGATCAATCACTGGGACAGCCATTCCAGAAAAAAAAGCATTTGCATCAGTTATACTTCCAGAAGCACATTTCTGCCAATAATGTTAGTAAGTATCAGAAATTATACCTTCTCAATCTAGAAGGTATGCAATCTAAGAATTGCTTTTATTATTTTCCATCCATTAATCTCTCAGAAGAACAAACATTTCCTTTCACAGGAAAGGAAAACATATTCCCAATGCCACAGTTGTGATGCAACTGAAAAATTCTACACTGCTTTTCACAACAGATCAAGCTCCCTGCCTCATGCTCCACCAAAACAGGCTATAAAACCAAAGACGCAAGAACATGCTCAAAAGTTTGGAGGTTATCTGTAAAACAGAGGACTTCTTACGATGCAGCTCTACTACATTTCCCTCCTACTATGAAAAATTTCTCCAGGTATGAAAGGCCAGAAGGTCAAGCAGTTGGATTCATCCTTATCCAATAACAGGTGTAATTTTGTATCTATTTTTTCCAACTGTTAAAGTATTTTATATAACTGAGTTTTTAAAGTGCCATTTTTTGGTATCATTGAAGAAAAACATTGAGTCACACCTAAACGGGAGTCTAGAAGGTGGAATAAGGTAATTTGAAGAAAGGCAAGTCTTCAATCTTAAAGTATTCTCTAGCAAGTACTTTAACAGCCTATTCCACTGCAAAACACCTTGGAAGTTACCATCTTTGAATTATCTGAAATACTGAGCTGCTCTGATCAGCAGTACTTTGTAAGATAACTCCATAACTGAATTTGAATAAGCTGATTTTGAGAATATGATTTTATAGTGAAGATTAGCTACACTGGGCAGCTTTATTTCACACAATTTTCTTAGCAAGCAGAAAATTCAAAAATGCTACTAAGTATTGTTAGAGCACCTTACAGTAAAACGTAGTTTGTGATAGTTTTTTTTTTCCTGATATTATAGCACTGGCAAGCTATTAGTCAATCAATAGAGGGAAAGTGAAGTTAAATTACACATACAAGTAGTAACTACTAGGAAAGTATAAAATTGAAATGCAGTATACCAATAGTTAGATTTGAATTTTTAAAAATCCGTCAGTAGACAACTGCTCACACTGTGTAGCTTAAGCCCACACACCATGTGGCCCACAGAAGTAGCTGCTCAGTGCCTCCACAGCCCAACACTCAGGCAAACGCCCAGTCAAACAGCACATATGGACCTCTTAAGCAGTCAGGGAAACAGGCGTTTCAAAACAAGGCAAAAGCAGCATATGCTGCCACTTCCCTGAACAGTAAGGTACTGCAGAACATGTAAGATGAGAATCTTGAAATAAGATGTGGGAGAGCAGACAGCAACTGTTGGAGAAGCAGCATTAAAATACTAAGGACTTGTGTAATGTGTGCATGCAAAACCTATGTAGTGAGATCCTGGTAGCTATGGAGACAGTAGAAGAAACTACATACGAGCAGGGCAGGATAATGAGACCATTGCCCCCTTACGAGCAGTAAAAGTAACTATAGCTTCCGAAACCCAAACAAAACCTGAATCGGTATTACCTGTCAACACCCCCTACACAGGTGAGCAACAATCTCTTCTAAATCTTGATAACTTTTTGCCTTCAATGATTGAGGTCTGTGATCTAGAAAGGCTTCATTATCCACTGCGTGAAAGAATTCAGGAGTTTTAAAGAACAATCTGTTCAGTTAGTTGACTATGCTTCTTATATTATGAGACAGGAGGACAGAGTACTGGCTCACCTTGGTTTTGTACTATTCATTATTTACATATTTTGTTACAGTCTCTTTTTCAAAAGTGAGAAGTAGATAGAGTCAAGCTCAATCTTTCATTTTCTTTTCATAGGATTCGAGCCATCACTCCCTCTAAGTCCACACAAGATCAAGCAGCCCATCATAAAAAAAAGACACACTCATGTTAATAAGTGACAGTTGATGAGGTAAGGCAACATCTCCCTAGGATTTTAATAAAAACCCAAAGGTATTCCCCATCCCAATATTACAGCCATTCCACCCATCCACCCAGTAAGAAACCTGTGCTCTCCACAGTCAACCCCCTGCTCATGGAAACAGAACCCCAGGGAAGAAAAGCAGCCTAAGTTGCTTGGATGCTTGAGGCCAAAAAAGTTGTCCAGCCATAAAGGCCTAACTACAGATTTAAACAACGGTTGCTTTGTTTTGTTCTACACCTATTTGCATGCATCTGTTAAACTGTCTGCAGAGACGCATGTTCCTCAGCTTTAGATGTCATTACATACATGAAAGCCAGACCCTGCTGACCCTATAACAAAAACACAAGTGAAAAAAGAACAGAAGAGCATTTGTCAAAAGCACACACCAAACCAACCAAAGCAAATAAAGATGTAATGTGACAGAAGCTAGCAAGTTTGAAAATTACTTGATTTTAAACATTTTAATTGTCTTGTAGCTGTACATCTATCAGAATTACTGAAAGGTTTTCAGATGTCTTACTAACTTAAAGTTACTTCTGTGCAAAACAGTTTCCGATTTATCCATCTACAGTCTCCTTAAGTTCTTCGAATGCTTCAAATTGGAAGCATGACTACCAACGGAAACTTATCACTGTAAAAGCACTCAGTTGGCAAGTTTTATCTATAAAGTAATGATGGAGAAAGTAGGAAAAAAAAAAATCTGTATAATTTAAGAATTACTTTTCATAATCTCAAAATTTTGGGTTTGAAATAACACATACCTGAGAAGCTTGTTCACAGGCCTTTCCTGCTTGTCAAGCAAGTCCACTCTTGCAGTCTGCAAGCATGACTTATACCACATTTATTTTTCCAGTTCTACAGAATGAGAACTAGACCCATTGCCTATTTGATTCAGAATCCTACCAAAAGCTAAAAATGGATGTCAGATTTTTTCCAAACTGCTAAGCCACCATAACCTGTTTGGTGGTTTTGTTTTTTTTTTTCTTCCATAGGTGCCATGGAAGTCAAAGGCAAATTCACAATTCATTCTATCCAGTCATTAAAAGCGCTGTCCACACAGAGATCACAGCTATTCTATCTCATATCCTGACAGAGGGTCTGTAAAAAAGAGGAACCACAGGACAAAACTAAGGAAAGCTGCACAAAGTAATAACTGTCTATTCACCTACTACAAAAAAAAAAAAAACAACCAGGGAAACTGCAAGATGTAGGCTCAGTTTACATGTCATTGCATATGCTAGTTAAGGTTCTGGAAAACCAATGTCCACTTATTTATACGCCATGTCCAGCAGAAAACAACTTTGTGAAGTCCCACTGTTGCCTCAGTAAAATTTTCTGAGAAATAAATTGCATTATTCTTAACACTACAAGGGCACAGCACAGAAAATTTGAACCTGCAGCTCATCACACTGCTTACAATGAGCAGTCAACAGGCAACGTTTGTAGCTTTTTATTGTCAAGGACATACATGAGCAGGTGGCCTTCAGCCATACCACATCAACAATTACAACGTATGCCAGAACACAAGCAAAATTTTGGGATTTAAATGCTTGCCATCTGATGGCAACTTACAGCCCTGTGTTACCAGCTACTGAAATACACAGGACTGCATCCAAAGACAATGAGGTGTAAGCAACAAAAAAGAAGGAGATAAGGGATCTGGCCTTACCACAGAACAGGGTGGTCCTGCTCTCCTCAGCCATGTATTTCACAACCCTGCCTGTGCTAGGCACCTAGCCAGCCGATGTCATGTGCACTGACCATTCATACCTTATACTCTTGCTCTTACCTCTGTAACACACCAACAACTCACCAAGTGCAAGACATCTGAGAGAACAGAGAAGCACCGCAACCCTCGCAGCTACTTAGCTAGTCCCAGCTTTCAGGCACTTTATACTTCATACATATGTTCTTATCCAACTCACCCTCCTTCCCTGCTAGAGAGCACAGCTTGGGGCCAGCCCTGCTGGGCCAAGATGCTATCCAGCTTCTCATGACAGACACAGCTTGCAGCACCTACACAGTGAATCGGCCACTGCCCTGGAGTCATTAGGTAATTACAGCACCATGCAAATCCTGATTCTAACAACTTTTCAAAAACAGTTACTTCATTTTTGCCTCCTTACAGGATCAGGTAAAAGGCCTCACTGTGGATTCAACAGTTGAAGCAGCAAGCAGGCATACTCAGAAGAAAGAAACTAAGGAAGAAAGTCTGAATACTCCACAGACTATAAAGTAAGGAAACATGGGTCTGCTTGCAAACATTAACAACAGATATAGCAGCTGTGCAGCATTTTATTTTCAGATTCTAACAGAAGGTAAACAGAACACAAGATGCAACACTAAGGAAACAACTACAGGCCAATGCAATAAATTCAATTTAGGCAATGGTTGTCCTGAGAGACCTTACAGCCACAAAAGAAAGTATCTTAGTTTAGAGCTGTGCTTTAAGTTAGAAGAAAGAAAACTCTATTTTAAAATCTGCATTATGTTGCTTTAATTTCCACCTCCATCTTTGGAATAGGTGAGGTTTCCCCAGAGCTTATTCACACATCCACTGCTAAACTGTCTCTGGGCATGTCAAAGTACCTACTACATCAATAGTCTGCTTCCAAGGATCCAATACGAGCACATCTGAGCACTCTGCAAAGCATCAAGATAACATTACTTGACCAACATCATCATCTGCCCCACAGAAGATATGCTACAACTTCTGGCATTTGAATTTTAATAAAAATATAAAGTCATAACCTTCTATGCCTCTTGTTTGCTGAGCCTATGGCTCAACGTTTCTCCTAAGACAGTAAAATCTCACAGCCTGCTAGTCTTAAATGAAAGTGAAAGTCTTACAAACACCAAGTTTCCAAGCAAGGGAAAAAAATATCCCACAAATATTTTTCATGTTGTGACAAATATGAGAAAGCTCACAACACCAGGAACCACATAAGAAAGATTTCCTGCTTGACAACAGTAAGTTTTTCAAGTTCTGCCTTAGGTGCACTGAAGGTGCCTTAAGCTGAGATGTTTGGTGAGTTAAAGGTCTGAAGCTTTAACTTCAAGAGCAAGGGCACAGGCAAGTGAAAAATAACTCCTCTGACAGTCCATGTGTCAATTGGTAATTTGAGAAAGATCTAACAGCCCATGTGCTGAAGATACTCTGAACTCCAAAATCGTTACTGTCTTTAGATAAGCTGTAATAATAGCCTGCAGACTGACAGACTAAAATTGAAGTTTCTGTTTCTCCCCATACACAACTTTTTACCTTGTTTTCTTACATGGCTTTCTGTTACAAGGATGAGTCCAGAGTCAGTTATCTAAGGAAAAGAAACTGATTTTGCTAAGCAACAAAAAGGAGAAAATACACCTGTTTCCGTGCATAAAGTCAAAAGCCCTGAAAACCAAAGACCTTACTGTCAAGATGCTTGCAGGAAAAAAAAAAAGCAAGTCTAATAAAGGGCAAAAAAAAAGCAGCTCACACTGTTCTAGTGCAGACGGCCATTAATAAAGAATGAGTCACAACTCCAGAACTCAACAGCAATAGCTTAAGTTTTCTGGAGCACAGTTAACCATATAGAGAAAAACACTGAAAAGAACCTTCTGAGATATGAAGTGATATGAAACAGTATGAAAAAAGTAAGACAAAAATTCAAAGTAAAGTAGTACATACAGTTACATGAGGTAACCAAAATTGTCATTCATATCCTATTAATGTATGGAGCAGAAACCAGACACAATATGAAACAGTCACATTGTGAATCCACTGGTAATAATGATGTCTAGGAAATAAAACAAATGTGACAGAGGAGGAAGGCAAACAGGGTAAAAATATAATAGAAACCACAGCCTTATATGGTTAGCTGAAGTGAGATGTCATTAAAGCTGAGATGATGCAGGCTGTGCCAGCTGCTTAATATATTGCCATGTGCATTCCATGGGAATTACTTTGCATAATACTCTGCAGAAAAGAACATATGCGTTGAAATATGTAACTTTCATGTGGTAAAGATCTGCCAAACGAGACTAAAGCACCCCACAAACTAATGCCTACTACTCTTCTAGAAATCTACCATTAAAAACACCCCATTACAACATTGCACAGCCAGAAGGAAAAGCGTAATTAATTGAGGACACTCATAGCTTGGAACCACACTGAAGTGCAAAATGCCTTAAGTGAGAATGCTGGGTCTGTACCAACTTACAGTGTTTATTCCACCTGGGGTTGAATTTCACTCCTTTATGATCCCTTTATAAAATCCTGCTGCCATCCAAAGGAATAATTTGTGATCCAATGTGCTCCCTAGACCAACACAAAACTAACCCTGCCAAAAATCAGCACGTAGTTTTACGTATTACTTCAGCTTGCTAAAAGAAATCACTGAGAAATCAATTAAGTACGGTAGCCAGCAAGCAGAAGTTCAACACACAGGTGGGGAGATCTAGAGAAGGAACTACTCTACTCAGAGCAGTGAAACTTCTAACCAGCCTAACCACTTAAAAGTTTGAGAAAACACAACTGTCATCTTTTCTATCAAAAGAGACGTGGCAAAGAACATTATTGAATGAGAAGCTGCATTAAGAGACTGCATTAGTATTGTGGATGTGGAATAACCAAAATGAAGTTTTGCAACGTCTTAGCGAAGTAGCGAAGGCAAAAAGACTTTTTTTAAAGGAACAACTGATACATAGCAAATTTACAAACAACTATTCCACAATAGCTGCAGCCTCCCATATAAACTACTAATATAGCTGCTTTCAAAAGAAACTTCCTGAAGAAGATCCTGATAAAAATCTATGTGGAGGTAAAAAAAAAAAAAGCTGCAAAATGAAATTATTTACCATTATCCAATAAACCCCTGGATTGATCTTAAAAGGGACAAAATCAGAATAGTAATTCCTCTCTGTATACATAGAAACTAGATGTGCATGGCTAGAAACAGCTGGAAGGACAGTATGGCTATCTTCACATTAACAGCATGTAACAGCAGTAAAGAACTTCAAGTTGTAAATACTCCAGCAGAACAAACTGCTTGCTCCACCAGTTCTGGTTGAAATGAACATGGTAAACTGGCACGAGCAAGAACTCTACTGAATTCTCCTGCCAGCTAAATGCATTCCCCAGCACCCTCTGAGAAACACAGACATAGTAGTTGCATATGTTCTCATATGCCAAGATTAGCGTGAGCTGAAATAATCATTTCCTTCCAATACGCTGGAGAAGTGAAACCGGAGACTACCACATTATAACCCTGATTACATACAGTCAGACCTTACCTTAGAGATTTTAAACACTAAATAAAGGGTCCATGTGCTTGTGAGCGCAGCATTATAAAGCAGCGCTTTTAGAAGAGCGTCATAGAATTAAAATAATTCTATAATAAAATGATACGGACACAACTCAGATCTGTTGGCGGGGGAGGAAGGAGGCAGAGGGGGTTGCCAGTACCTTCCCTCCCGTGACCTCAAACCAGGACAGACATTTCAATCCTTGTCACGCTCTACTGTTCCACTCGAGAACACTCGACAAGGACCGACAGCATGTAAAAATCTTTACATTACCAAGTTACCCGACTGACAAGGCTCTGTATCCACCCTGGAGCAGGTACCCACGCACTACCAGCGCGCACGCCAGGCGAAAGGCCAGGAACGTCTACGAACCCGCGGCCACGTAGACGGGACAAGTCTCGTTCCTTCAGCTCAGCCTCAGAGCCAGCTCTGCGGAGGCCAAGCCCCGGCCCCGCGGCTGCCCGCCTCCGGCACTGAGCGGCCTCTTCCTACACCGGAGCTGGCTCTACGCGCAGCCCGCAGGCAAGCTGGGCCGGCCCGGGCGGCAGGCGCTGCGACATGCCGGCACATTTGCCCCGGACAGGGCCCAAGTCCCACCTGCCGGCCGCGACCCCCTCCCGCGCCCCACGCAGGGAAGCGCGGAGGGCCCGCGGTGGCCGGCTGCCGCCGGGACCGCGACGGCCCGCATCCGGAGGAGCGGGCCCGGGCGCCGCGGCCCCCTGCGGAGATCCCGCACCCGAGCCCCGCGCGTAGGGAAGGCCCCCGGCCACGCAGGGGCCTGACCACCCCTTCCTTCCCGCGGCTCCCGCCAACCGAGGCGACTCCGGCGCCGGACGCAGCGCGGCCCCAGAACGGAAGGGGAAGACGGGCAGCGGGGGGCAGCCAGCGCTGCCCGCGCGGGACCCGGGCCCGGCCCAGCCCGCCCCCGTTACCTTGCCGCTCGGAGGCGCCGCCATGTTGCCTACGAGTGTTTATGGTGACGTTGCGCTCTTCACGTGCTTCCCCCGCCGCCCCACAACAAGCCCCGTCGGCCCCTCCGCGGGCGGGTGGGCGGCGCAGGCGCGCGGGCGGGCACGCCCCCGCCGGGCAGGGGAAGGCGCGAGGGCCGCGCGCGGAACAAGGCCGCGGTCCCGCCCACCCGCGGCCTGCGCGGCCTCTGCGCCTCCCGGGCCGCCGGCGGGACTGAGGAGAAAATGGCGGGGCTCGTTCGGTCTTTTTTTTTTTTTTTTTTCCCTTCCCCCCCGCTTCCCAAAGGCTGCGCTTTTTCCTTGGCCTTTTCCTTCCTTTTGAATCTCTCGCACGCAGCTCCCCTGCGAGACTGGCCGGTGCCCCGCCGCGAGGCGGCGGCTTGCCTGTGGGCCGGGCGAGCAGGCCCCGCGGCCTGTTCCTGGCCCGCCCCTCGGGTGGGCGCCGAGCTGCCCGTTATCCCCCTCTCCCCCACCCGCCTAGGTTTAAAAGACGGTTGTGGCCGTAAGGGAGACGCAGCCGGGAAGCGTTTGTCCAGCGGGGGCACTGCCAGTGCGCCGGAGACCTGCTGGCCGGGAAACCCGGGCGGCCTCCGCAGCCGCCAGAGCGGTAGTGACCCAGCCTGATCGCGCAAGTAGGGCAGGAAGGAGAAAAGAGGAGATTTTTTTGGTGTTTACTCCGTCTTAAAGCTTGTTTTTGGGGCCACCTGAGATTGTAATTTCGATTTGAGAACTGTTGAAAAGTCTATATCAAACACACATGTTCACTCTAGTTGTTTTCTTCCTCTTCTGGCTGTTGCATGATGTAAATAATCAAGGAAATACCAGCCCATGGGCAACGTTAAGATGCCCTAATACTCATGGAGCAGATTTTTACTGTTAGTAAAAAACACACCATTTTCAGTGGCTGTCAACACTTATTCATCACAGAATAAAGCCGAATCTTTATTACAATTTCATTAATGTTGGCAAATATCCAGCATTCATACATGTACAGTTTTACAAAGTCTGAAAGTTCTGGGGATGTCAACAGGCTGTAATTGGTCTTCTTTACCTAGAAAAGCATATAACATGCTATTACTTAAAAATAATTAGCTTTCACCTAATATTTGAACATTTGGGTCTGCTGAGAGCCATAAAGAAAGACGGCTTCTATGTCATTTGTTACATTGCAACACCTTATCATAAAATATTTTGGGCAAATAGTATATCCCCAAATACAGTTTATTTGAAATAGATGGAGATGCTCACAGGGAAGTGATTTGCTACTCAGAAGAGGCAGAGGTAATTTGTGAGGTGTTTTTATCTCTATCAGCATTCTAATATGCTTCTCAAAACATCAGCTGGCTAGATTAACACCCGTACTGTACATTTTACCATGGAAAACCAGATTTGCCATGCTCAAGACCAATGCCAATTTGCTTCCGAGTTGTGAGAGCCTGCTGTGACTCTCTCTCTATAAACATCCATAAGATGGGAAAATAAAACCACAGTCAGAACAGAAGTCCTTGTAGTAATACCTAGGACAGGAGAGCTGTATGTGCATAGTGAAAATGATCATAGCTTTGGTGGTCCCTTTCTTTGAATTTAGTATTATGGCAAACACAAGGAAGAAGGATAGACATTAAGAATGCATCAGCGTTAATTAATTGCTTTGAGAGGTGAAATTGTCGTTGCTGTCTTCCACACCCACAGCGGTTTCATCTTGTTTTGTCTCCCACATATTCATTTTCACCCTTTCCTTTTCTTACTGTTTTCATTTATTTCTCCTTGCAACATGATCGTACATTAGTTGCACACTCATGTGTAATCTTATTCCTCTCTCCACTTGCTTTTCATCTCTTGGTTCCCTGAAGTCTGCACTGAACACTGGGGACTCGCTTCACTTAGCTCCATTGAATACTCTCATTCTGAAACTGCACTGAAACTGCCTTGTCAAGGTTTCTTTCAAAGTTCCTTTCCTAGAAGCGCAGAATTAAGATTCCCCTCTTAGCTTCATCAGCCTGTATCACAATCTACAACGGACTTCTTGAAGTCTGCTCTCCTACTAGCATGTCTGCCATCTTCTAGTTCTATCTCTTGGACTTGATCATTAGCATATTCGATCAAAGCCTCCCTCTCTTTGTAGGTAACTGTGTCAATAAACATATCTCATGAGTCACTGCTTTATTTCTACTACAGCCATTACTCCTGATCCAAATTAATTTTTTTTATCATCTGGAGGCAGCTAATGGACAAGGCGGTTTTGTCTTCCTCCAGACTCTCTTGGCACCCATCTCTCTTTTCAATATCAATATCCGTCTGTCTCCAAGGCCTACAGCTTGGTTGATGCCTCAATCTTTGATACCTCTCTGGATTCTCTCTTTCACAGTATAACTAGCTCCCTTGCAGACTTTTTTTTGTACAAGAGCTCTATAGCACAGCTTTTCCACTGCTGGTGGTGCTGACCACGACATTGTCTCATTGTTTCCTTGTCTAGTCTGTCTGTCTACATCCATGTGTTGTTTCTTACCTCCTCTTTGATTGTCAGTAGGACTGGATAGAGCCCATATTTTTCATATGATCCTAAAATAATTTAAGTTGGAAGGAATTTTTGTATGTCATCTGGTCCACTACTCAAAGCAGGACAAATTCAGTAGTTGGGTCAGATGGCTCAGGGTCACTTTTGCTTTGTGACAGAGCTCATGACCTCTTGGCAGACTCAGGAACACAACTGCAGAGGCACCCTGCAATCAGCTGAGAAGCACAATTCTCAGCTCAGGGGCTGAAGGAGGGACCAAAACCAGTGTGTGGGGGTTAGAGACATGCTCAGCGTGGCATTCTTACTGAAGACCCTACTCCAAGCAAGACAAGTGTTTTCCATTTTCTCCACTGAGGATGGTTGAAAACTCTTGTTTATTCCTGACCCAAGTGAGGGTTTCCAACAAATCTGGTAATTTAAGGGAAAACCAGTTCAAGAGACTACCATTCAAATTTGCTTATTTACCTGAGTTACAGACCAAGCTAAAGAATCCAGCACAGCAGGATCTTGCTCTTTCATGAGAATAAAGGACTATAGTAGTATTACTACTCCTACAAGTTTCTTTCAGTGTTTTCATTGATAAAAGCATGCTTTTTAAGAGTTAATGACAGTGTCTCTGTAGGCTCACAGAATGCTAACCTGTGCCCCTCTGTGCACTTCTGCTTAAGCTTCCAGCATTCCTGTGTTTGCTTGTACTGTCACCCAATGAGAATAGAAACATTGAGTGAGAGTTGGAGAATTCTAAAATGCAGACTCCATGGAAGATGCGAGCAGTGAGGAAAGCTACTCTCCCCCTTTGTGAGAGAAGAAGAGGGTTAACACAAGGGGTTTATGTATCTATACATAAAACGAGAGTTGCTTTGCCAAACATGGAACTATGACTCAAAATAATGGCAAAAATGCTCTTCAGAAGAAGGATGGGAGAAAAGAATCACTTAACCGGGAACAAGCTAACAGAGAGAAACTCAGAATAAATTTGTGAAAGAGATGGAGCTGTGAGATTCTCCAGGAGATGATGAATTTTCTAGACTGATTTTTAAAACATTTTAATATAGATCAAGATAAATCTGTTAGAACTGGTTATTGTTGACAGACCCATACTAAGGTAATCAGCAATAGGGAGTTCCAGCTCAAAACCTGACCAAAGAGACAAAACTATATTCCATTATTCCTTAAGAAAAGCAGCAGCTGGGGCTTTGGAGACTGGGAGAAAACAAGAGGTATAAAAAAGGTGAAGTTAAAAAAAAAAAAATCTTAACTGACCAGCAAATACTTGAGCATTCCTGAAGCTCGGTGGATTCTGAATATTTACAGAAGCATCATGGAGTTCTGGATAAGCCTTGAGCAAAAAAAACCATGGAAAAAACAAAGACCTGACTAAAACCGTATGTTTAAAACATTCCCAATCTTTGGATCTAGAGTTTTGCCCAGCTCTACTCAACATGCAGCTCAAGAGGAAGAGAAGCTCTACAGTCTTCAAACACAGTTTTTAAAGCGTGCATGCAGATGGGCCCATCATTTTGCACTATACCGGTACACTGCACAAGCAGCATATGTAATTCTGAAAAACAGCTTTACAGAAAAACATTGCCAGTGGAAGAATGGTTAGAAACAACATATTTATCTTTATTTAAAGATATTTTAAAGCTTTGACTCCCAAGAATCTCCCAAGAAGTACCATAACAGAGGTAAAAATAGCCTTCAAAGGCTGTGAAACAAGCCCAAGATGAAAAGCTCGCACTGCTGTTGTGCAACCAGCACAGGGAGCAGCACAGCATTACCTGAAAGAGCTGTCAGTAAAGACTTAAAAGATAAATCCCATTTGTATTCCTGCTGCACATTAGTTAATGTGTACATTTCCAAAGATAATAAAATTTTGTTGAAAAACATCACTGGAATATGCAGTACCAGAGTACATGTATAAAGTCTTCAACTTGTCGTCTATTTAAAGCATTAAAATTCACTACATTTGTTTCTTACCTGGCCTTAGGACCACCTGAACCCTTGGGAATCATCCATTACTCCCAAGTTTGAAATTAATCCTCACTAAGTGACAGTTCTCACACAACAACCAAGCTTGTTCTTTTTGTTTCCTAGATAAGTGTTCTCTCAGAGGTGCCTTAAAATCAAGCCTAGCATTGAGACGTCATTTTCCTTTGAGGAACAGCTGCACAGTGCAGCTCCCTTCTCCTTCCACTAGACTCAGGCAACTAGTTCCTGCTCTAAGTTGCTTTGGTGAACGACCAACAAGTCCCACAGGATTCTTTATGGGTCTCCTGTTCTACCGCACTGCTCTCAGCATACCAGTTGCTGCTTGCCTCACTGTCAAGAGGGCAGCAGTGTTTCATGGACCAGTTTGCTCTATGAGATACGTGACCACCTTCCAGCCAATTGCATAGTCTACTAGATACCCTTCTTGGGCCCTTCTCCCTTGTTCTTTTGCAAACTGTTATTGCCTAACAGTGACTATATCATTAGTCAAGATGGAGAGCAAAAATGACTCATTATTATCAGGTTGCAATATTAGAAGATCACAGAGAGGTTGAGGTTGGCAGGAAACTTCAGAGGTCATCTAACCCAACCCTCCTGACCAGAGCAGATCATAGATCAGATTGCAGAACAGATTGCTCAGGGTCTTGCCCAGTTTGAGTTTTGAGTATCCCCAAGTATAGAGGCACCACAACCCCTCAGTCAAGCTGATCCAGTATTTTGCCACCTTTGGAGAGAAAAATATTTTCCTTATACTTAAAACAGCATTTCTTGTAGTTGTGTCCATTTCATCTTGTCCTTTCACTTGACAACACTGAAAAGCCCAGCTCTACCTTCTTTACTCCTTCTCATAATGTATTTTCAAATGTTGACAAGGTCCTCTGACCCTTCTTGAGACTAAGCAGTCCCAGCTCTGCCAGCCCGTCTTCATATGACAGATGGTCAGTCTCTTACTCATCTTTGATAGTCCTTCACAGGTCTTGCTTCAGGATGCCAATATCTCTGCTGTACTGGGGAATCCAGCACTAAATCCAGCACTTCAGAAGTCTCTCAGCAGGGCTGAGGAGACGGATCACCTCCCTCAGCTTGCTGGCAACACTCTTCCTGATGCAGCCCAGGATGCCGCTGGTCTTCCTTACTGGCTCATCACCACCTTGTTGTGCACCACAACACTCAGATTCTTCTGTGCAAAGCTGTTTTCCAGCCACTCAGTTCCCAGCCTGTAATGATGTGCTCCGTTGTTTCAGTTTACAGACCTGAATGGTACACATCATCAGGTTCCACAGGCTGACATAGGCTAGCAAGTTCCTCTTCCTTCTCCATAAGCCTGGTAAGAAAACAATGGGGCGCTCTGTAGCTCTATGCCAAAGTCCAACCCTTCACACGCTACACACATGGGAATCTAAGAAGGATGGTATCTTCAGCTTGGTAGCTCACTCTTCATTGGATTTCAAGTAGCCATCTGCTCTAATAGTCTTCTACCCCATAAAGGCAGTCGCAGCACCCCAGCCAGCACTGAGTGTGCAGCTACAAAGCGTTCCTGGCTTTCCTGTGGTTTCTGTTGCTGTCACAACCACAAGCACTATTACTGCCATGCCAAGAGCTGCAGCAGCTGCTATTGTTGCTGTTCACGCAGCTATTTCAGCCGAGCTCCAAGATCCATTCCTGTATTCAGAAGTGTCAGCTGCCCACATGCTCAACCACATGAAAACCTGGCCAGCACAATTGTGGATTCTGTCAAGTCCTTCCATCACAGGCTTAATTTGTACAAACAAAAACGCCACAGCAGAGACACAAAGATAAACAATGCCAAACATATCTTTCCCATTGACCTTTCTTCCCTGCTCGCAGGAAATGGATGTGTTCCAAGCCTTGCTTTGACAGATGAAACCCACAGTTTTTCCCAGGCTACTCCAATTTGTCACAGATCACAAGTAGACAGTAAATGGGCTGCTGTCCTAGACTCCGGGTGTAGCAGGACACCTAGGAGGAAGCTGCAGACCAGGCTTCTCCTTAGTTCCTCATATTCTAAGAAGTACCAGTCCTCAGCATGCATTACATTATAGACAATAATGGAGATATCCCAGGATTTAGCTGGCCCATGCTCTTGTTTTCCACATACAAGAGGAAAAGGTAAAAAACCAATCCTTTTACATCTAACTATGGTCCATCCCATTTAAGGGTTTTCAGGCAAATACCTAGACACAGCGTAGGGAACAGCACAGCCACTCCAAGCAGGCATCATGTAAATATAATTAAGTGCAGAAGAGGACTTAACGACCTGGATGAAAAGCCAATACTGTGCCATTTGCTCCAGGCCAGAGCTCCTATGCATCCTGGTTTACTTATTTGCCAGTAAAAATGTAGCCTCAGAGGCCAGTTAGGATCTTCTCTGCTCACTAACTGCCTCTATCTCAATGCAGGAACTGACAAATTAAGATAGGATGGCCTTTCTAAGCAAACATAGAAAAGCCTAACCTGCACAAGTAGAGCATGCAGGTAATGTTCCATGCTTAGCTGCCTTCTGTCACAAGGTTACACAAGGATAAGGACAAAGCAATTAAGTACATGCAGATTGAAATTAAAAGGAAGGAAATCCCATTCCCCAGTGGCATTTATTTGTACTTAGTGTGTGAAAGCATGGAGGTGTAACAAGACATGAAGACAGTACACTAGATGAGGAGCTTTCTTCAAGTATTTGCACTCTATCACATTTTCTATATCCAGAATCACAGCTGCGAGTTCCTGTTTGTGAACCTGCTGTTTTTCCTCTATGCATATCAAGTATTACATGAAACAACCCAAAATATACCAGATTTGCCATAAAATATATGATGGTTGCTACAACTGATCAAGTTTACAAAAGCTTTGTTCTCTCCGTGGGACAAAAAAAACCCTCTTCTTTTAATTATAAAAAAAGGCAGAGCAGATACCAAGGTGCAATGCTCTGCATCTGTCATAGAAGGAGAGATTCACAACTGCAGCAGCCCCTACAGAGCCTAGTTGGAAGCTGTCCGAGAGCAGTGACTAAACAGAAACTGATCTGTTGTTTGCCGATTGGCACGGAATAGCATTGCCAGAGCTAGGAACGCAGAAAGCAAAGACACTCTTAGGCGGCTTCCCTCACTTCTACATATGCATTACACCACCACCAACAGCAACATTTCCTGGAAAGAACAGGAAACTTAACGGAACAATTGTTTTAGGGTGTCAATGCTCTATTTCATCCCAGCCAAAAAGCAATGCTAAGGATGAGTCTGGGTTAGTTACACAATTCTTCCTTCTCATAATTTGCCATCATAAACCACTTGAGAGATCGCTCCATTTCCCATATAAGCTAAAATCCCCAAGTCCCTAAAAAAAAAAAAGATGTTCCATGGTGCCAAGCATTGCAGTATTCATGTACTGAAAAGATGGTCAAGATTCCTTGAAGGCAGCAACCAAAGCACAGTTTAGTGTCATTTTAAGCCCCTAACCAGTATTGGCACATCTCAGAGTAATTGCAAAACAATCCTGAACTATGTCACAAAACAATATAGTGGACTGGCACTTGAGAGGTGTGCTGGATACTCTGCTGCCTCTTGCTCTCTGAAACATAGGACTTCAACCGCAGGGTGTAAGTACAGGCACCACACTTACTCTTCACCATTTAATGTTGTCTCTTTAAATGAGATGCTGACAGACTTTGGAAAGACTAAATCTGTGAAGAAGCTAAATTTTCTCTAAAAAGCCCTTAAGAGTTTAGTTTCTTGACCAAAAAATCATCACCAAACAGAAAACACTTTCTGACACAAAATTACTAGGATACAACTACCAACTTCATAAGAGTGCAAGTGAAAGGGCTAAGAAGAACCCAAGCAGGAATGGTACAAACTTATCTTGCCCTGCTTCTCCTGTAGCTTGTTGTCTGCACTCACAAGGGCCATCCAGTTCAATGCCACAGCATCAGCTGAACAGGAGTTTTCACTGGGGAATTGTTCACAGACATTCGTTGTGTAGGTCAGACAGCAGTAGGATACAAACACATAATTGGTGGAAAATGCCCAGTCTTAAGCCTTTGTTCTACATTTGACTTGTTTTTGCTGCTTTATGAGTATACAGACAGTGCACCCGGGGCTACCATTAACCTGGCAAATGTGGTTCAACAACTGCTTCTTCCTCACATTAACTGTTCGGGGCTGCCAAAGACCAGTGTTGAGATTTAAAGCTGCATTTTGATGGGCATGATGCTCATACTACAGTCTTTGGGGTGTACGCTAGCATAACATAGATCAACC
Source organism: Coracias cyanogaster (assembly GCA_033124195.1). Lineage (NCBI taxonomy): Eukaryota > Metazoa > Chordata > Aves > Coraciiformes > Coraciidae > Coracias > Coracias cyanogaster. Next base: position 20,523 of record JAVSBS010009392.1, on the reverse strand, counting down.
TCACTGAGTGGTTTGGCATCTTAAAGCAGTCTTTCATCACATCATATTCACATGGGTCCAGAAATTTGTTATTATTACAGGCTGTTCATCAAATTTCAAATTCTGTGGCTTACTGAAATGTAAGAGAGTTTTCAGATATGACAGTAACAAGAATTTCCAGCTTTGTTTTCTTGGATTGATTTTCAGTATACATTTTCCCCCCTTTTCTACCGATCCATTTCCACTTACATGCATTTTCACTTTTAATATTAGACACTAATAGAATAGCAGTGATGCTAAAGAAGTTTTCTTCCCTAGCTGATTGATCATTTGGAATTGATTTATCATAGAACTAGCTTCATGTAAATGCACTGGTATATAAATACTCTTAAGACATATTTAAGAACCCCAGCAGCAGGAAAGTTAATGTTTGTGAAGCTTCTGATACTGTTGTTTGGGTTTTTATTTCAAAATTTCTTATCCACACATGCCAAATTGAATATTCCTACAACATTTGATTAGCTGATATTAAAAAAGCTGTGTCATTTTCAGTGTTGGCTTTGGCCCTGCCAACATTTTCTCTGGCTTCAAAGAAAAGGATTTTATTTGGTTGAGCCTGATAAGCTCCATGAACTTATCTGACAAGAAAAATGCAGTAAGAATCATTATAATGCCTGTATGATCAAATAGCACATAAATCTTTAGGTATCAAGTGCTTTCCCCTTCTCTTTACACTAAGAAAAGCCTGATTAGGCAGTTTAAGTTTCCTGTTCTGAAAAAGAGAAACTACTTGTTCTCTTCCACTGTGATTCCCAAATTTATTGACCTTTCAGAATGGAGTGACAGTTAACTTGAAACTGTCAAATTGCAGAGCTTTCATCAGCTCAAAAGAGATCTGTTTGATGAGTTTGGAAACATCACAGGATATCAACTACTTGGCAACAGATGAGAGAGTAGTCCTCGCTCCCTCCAGTCCTTTCAACTTGGATTTCTTCTAAGTTGCTTCCAATATCCAAGAATCAGAAGTCGGGTACCAGAGGTAGCAAGGACTCACCATTAAGCCTCCAATATTGTCTTTTGACTGGTCTGTAGCCAGGATATGACCAATTGCTGAGGAAAGTTTTTGCAATACTGCTACTTCTCATGCTTTGTTGTCATACTTTCAAATTGCATTGCTTCTGGGTGATCTACAATGAAGTATTAAAACCCCTCGGAAGATATCACGAAGACTAGTTATGCTAGAAAAAAAATAAAAAGACTTGCCATGAAGTAAGAAAAGCTCCTGAAACAGTGTTCTCAGACTGAGAGGAGCTGGGTATTCCTGCTGTAGTACTTATCACTGTCTAGAAGAGCTAGAGAAGTGAGCAGAGAGCAGGTACGTTTCCTTTCTTGCACAGGAAGTTCTCCAACACAGAAAGTTTCCTGTAGTAGTTAATCAGTGCAGCCAACAAGCAGGAAGAGGGGCAGAAGCCCTCTTTTCACAGTCACTCTGCAGCAGCATCAGGCCATGCTGCTTGCCTCAGTGTGCAAAGCAGTGGAAAAGAGAGGGGAACAATTATTTTTTGCGGTCTATCTTTCAACATCTTGGTATCCAATAAATAAAATCAAAGCTCCAAACTGTTCTGTGGAATATGAATGAGTACACAGCTCCTCCCTACAGACATAGACATTATTTTAGGGCTGTAAAACATGCCAATCAATTGAAGGTTTTGGCTGAGTTTGGTAAATTTAAGTCTTGAAAAAAATTAAGAATCAAAACAGCTTGAAATAGATTTTCACTTTGGAAGTAGAGCAATTTATCATTTTCATCAGATTACAATACAACCTTCTCCAAGCCGAAATATTTTCAGTTACCTTGGACAGAATACTACCTTCATCATAATGGTGACAGTTTCATAGATTGGTGTCTTTAAGCTATCAAGACAAGAAACATTCCAGATTCTCCACAACTCTCAAAACCATTTCTCTGTTTCATTTTGCTCAGGACAGTGGCCAATTACAGCTCCAAAAATGCAAGAAGGAAGTGTATACATTATTAGCATTCATTAAAATGCCTAAATTCAGTACACGGCTACATGACTGAGATGCACAAGTTTGTCCTGGAGGAAAAAAATCTTGGTGTTGAGCAGAATTCTCCACACAGTAGCATGAGCAACAGTGCCCAGAACAGTTAAAAAAGAACAAGTTTTGAGGCTTTGTTGAGCTTGTGCAGTAACTAGTGCCAAGGATCTTGGTCTTTATATGCAACTCCTTGACACAACAAGTAAAAGTTATCCTCACTGCAAGATACATTTCCTGACTTGTCAGGAAAAACAGTCCTAAGCTTTGATGCAAACTAAGATTTATAAAGTCAGTTAACTGCTCATAAATTAGCATATTCTAATCAAGTTTTAAGTAGGTTAGTATTGTGTCTAAAAGCCTGTTGAATATTAAGTTGTGTTCTCTTTAGTGAAGCGAAAATGATATTTCAAAGATGGAAAAACAGTCTAGGAAGTAATCTTAGAAAAGTCTTGAATTAGGCAACTACCACTGCTGAGAGGACATCCTAGCAACTCCACCAAGAAATGGTGAACTCAGGACCTCACTCAACAGCCCACTACCAGCACCATCAGTTTTTCCTACTTGACTTTCTTTCTACATCTTTTCCTTCCACAAAAAGAAGAAAAATAACTGATAGGTTGCTAGCTCCAACTCTCTTATTCCCATACTCTTGTCGTTCATACCACCTAACTGCTTCTGGCTTGTGGAGATTCCTGGCCTCTGTTTGTCCTCAAGCAGGACTCTTATTCCTCTTTAAACTGCTTATTCTGACAGCATCCAGCATTTTCAGAGAACTCCATTTGATCTCTAACCGCTTTCCATAACCTCATACCTTTTTTGCAAAGCTTTTTTCATCTGGCTTGAAATCTAAAGTAGACAATGAATTACTAGGCTCTTCAACAGCTGTAAGCTGAGACACAAGTGAAACACCCAGAACAAGAAAAGTGGCAGGATAAAAAGGGCTAAAGGATACTTTAATGTGGTAGTAAGCAAGAATGCCTGCCCACAATGTGTGAACATTGAAGAAAATCATGAAAGCAACACAGTTACTTGGCCGCTTCAAGACACCAGCTAATAGAGTTCATCTGGACATTGCATGTCCCCACCTTGGAACCATATGTGAGATAACTGCAAACCAAAGTCATCACTCCCAATCGTTATAGGTAGGTACACTCATCTCCAAGTACTGCACATCTGAATTTATTAGGGTCTCCTTGTCTGAATCAGTCTATCTGGTCTTTTATACCTTCTGAACTATAACCTAAGAGCAGTAAGATGGTGTCCATAAGTAACTCCTCAGATACATACTACTGCATTAAAGTGCTTGGACTTGGGTTTGTTAATTCTATTTCAGGAAGTGATAAAAGTTTCATAGGTAGCTTAAGTATTCATAACAGCAGCAGCAAGACTGTGAGCAAGAACTTAAGAGTTATTTTAGAAAGGTATTTGAAAAAAGTTAGACCTTTTTCAAAGGATGAGCAATCTTTGTCAAGATTTATTCTAAGAAAGCAGGCCCCATGTTGACTTACATGCAGGTGTGTGGATGGTTCTATCTATCCCACAATACAGGTACTTTCTAAAAGACAGATGTAGTTCTCTTGCTCTCCTCTCAGAAGAATGAGGAATAGCTTGTTTCAGCACCAGAAATTAGCAACAAGAAAGCAGTTTTCCTTAAGACATACAAACCAGGCAACCTAGGGAGATTCTAGCAAATGCAAGGCTCTGGAAAACGAAGCTACACAGCAGTACTACCAGGTTACTTGATTAAGATCTTGCTCAAATACAGAAAACCAAGCTCTCTGTTCTTTCCTACGTATTCAATGTAAAGAACACTCTCGATATCTTCAATAAAGATGTTTTTTCCTGGAACTGTTGTATTTTGTCTGTTCACAATGAATGGCTGAAGCCTTATGTTAATCAGTCTAAACAATCCATAATGTTTTCACTTGTCTTGGAAGCCAGCTTCCCTGACTTCATGAAGCTGTGCTTCTGTTGTACAGTAATATAACAATAGCCTGTTAAGCACAGGTTTTAAGATCCATAAAGTCCAATCAAACTGCAACTTCAGGATTCCTGAGAGTATTTTCCATGCTGTAACTTAAGTAACTTCTGAGAATTTATTTTAAGGACTTGCTAGTATCAACCAGAACCTTTTTAATAATACAAAATTGTATATTTCCTTACCCCCATCTAAGTTTTCAGTAGTAATAATTTTAATTATTTAAGACTGAAGTTAGCATCCACATGGCTTTGTTAGTTTTCTCATTGACAGTCATACAAAACGCCCGTACCACAGAATACACTAAAGAAACTTCAGCTGCAGGCAAAAAGACACATTCTACACACTGCTTCTACTTCAAAGGAGTGAAACAACGTTCTCTTGGGTAAACACCTGGTATTAATTTCCAGACCAGAACTGCATCAGTCCACTTCAAAGTGGTGAAAGCTCTGCTCTGGAGAGGACACATACTCTGGTGTAGGTAAGCCCTCATGACTCATCTGCTTAGGAAGTCTAGGTGAGGTTGGGTTTTCTTTTCCCCATCTCTGCAAAAAATGAAATCTGAATTAAAAAATCTGGAAATATTATTAGGAGGTGATTCCAATCTTCAACAGTCTCGCTGATTTCACTCATCAATACTGCATCACTTCCAGGACTGACTTTCATCTAACTGTATGGATTTGAAGGTACTGGTTTAGATCAAACTGACTTATTTTTCCAACTTCAGCAAGGCTCATTTAAGTTAGTTATTATATGAGAATGTTAACTTTATGGTGTTGCTATCATGAATTTTAGATTCACACACTAAAGCTCTGTGCAGTCGTGAAACTATCTTCACTAGCATGAACAGATCACCCTTCTCCATCATGCATACAATCACGTCAGAAGAGCACAGCAATGGCAGCTTAAGAGAAAGTATCTACACCACAGTTTAGGCAGAAAGGGAAAAAAATGCACCAGGACCAGTCTGTAACAAAGCTATCTATTTCAGAGAAAATAAAAATCAGACTGAAGACAGCACACTTCTTACACAGACCGATTAGTTACTACTACTCCTTTTGTGCACCGGAACATACCCACGCCATTCAGTGCATTCATATGCAATAGTGATTCTACTCTTCAGAAAAAGGAAGGCCAAGGAATATTCTATTTTGTCATAGACATCACCTTTACTGTTTTTCCAAGCATGACAACTTAAGTAAAAAAAGTCAGAGCACAAAACATGTTGAAGTTTCAGCTACCACCATTTATGTTCCTTCGTGATAGTAGTTTATACACTTTCTGAAAACCCTCCTCCCCACAGTTAAGTGGGCTTCAAAACACTTTACAAGAGAAAGAGCAAGTCAGGAATAAGTTCAGTTGTGCCTAGTACCCCTCAGAGTTACAACTGCATCTGGCACATCTGGCAATCACTCCCAATCAGAAGCAGTTCTAGTTAATGCCAATTCATTTGTTCACTCAAGCTCTGCAGTACAAAGGGGAAAAAGTAAAAGTTATGCTTATTAGTAGTTTATAATGCTGTCCTGGGACACAAATGTATTAATGCAGCTTAAGAGTTTCCCGTGCATCTGGTTTACTGGCTACCAGATAGACGAGGGCTAAAGTTGCTTTGACTTTCTGGGGATATTCCAGGAGGCCAAAGTAACTGCAGAGGCAAGATACATGCATGTGCCAAGTGTTTTAGCTGGGAGTCAAACACCTCAATGTTAAACAGCAGTCTAAGGAAGCGTTCTCTTCCCCCTAAGGGGATACTCTAAATACTGCTGCTTGCCAGAAAAGGCTTTAAAAAAATGCTGTAGCTATGAATGTACCAAAAAAGCTGTTTTCAGGTAGGGGGAACAGAATGAGCAATTCAACAGTACACATGAAAAGCTTGCATCTTTCACTGACTTATTCACTTCACAATCACTGACAAGACTGATGTACATATTTCTGCACCTGCAATTGTAAAAGCAGATAAAATATTTAATATGTAATTTACAATGTATTTTACCAGCTTGGCATACAGGATGAACAGAATATATCAAAGTAGTTGACGGTTATAGGCTTGTGGAGGCCCTGCAAAAATATTACTTCAGATATCTGCTAATTTAAAAAAAAAAACCAATTTGCTTTTTAGAAGTGATACAATTCAATCTACCACAAAATACAAAGAGCTGCAAAAATGTATACCATTCCAACAACAATGTATATAAGTTATTAAATAATGATCTGATTTAAAAGAATATAAATGAAGCCTTTAAGTAGGTCTTTTCTACATGCATATTATTCCTTATTAAAGAAAAATATGTAAAAAGGCCATTGGTAATTGCTTTGTTAACCACTGTAGAAAATGCCAATTCTCTGGTCACAGACGCCACTAGTTTAGCACTTAAGGTCTCTGCAGTGTTACATGTGATTATTTTTAAATACTGTTAATTCTATTACTCCATTGGTAAAGAATGCGTGACTTGGAATATGGCAGTCTTCATATCGAGAGGGCAGTGATGCACAGTTTTATAATTATCCAGAAGAACAGCAGCCTCCACTGCTCTGTACTTGTGGCTCATCATCAATGATCTGTACACCTCTCCTTGCTGTTCCCGACTGACTGGAACCATTGCCTCTTGCTCTTTCATCCACTTGAGCAGTTTCTATCATTCCTGTAAAGGAAGAAATGTATTAGATTAAAAAAAATAAATGCAGTGACATGCTAACACAAGACTTCGAGATCTTAATCTGTTTGAGTTACACGCACAAAGTTCAGCAAGAATGGCTCTCCTATTTATTATACAGAATATATATAGACTCAGGTATCACATGCCATAGGTGCAAGAACTTATTTAAGTCTTCTTCCCAAAGCACCAAACATCCAGCAGCTCCTGTTGACTAAGGCAGACTTTAAATGCTCAGGTGTTCTGGAATTAGTGGCTTCAAAAAGCTAGATTTACCCACCCATAACAAGAACATTCTGTTAAGAAAGAAAATTTAAAAAAACCTACACACACCACATAACCACCTCCTGCCAACCCCAGCCTACTCTTCAGACATGCAGGTGAAGTTTTGCTTAAATTCTTGTATCGTAAGAACAATAATTAGGACATCTTTCCTCTATTACAATGTTTTTATCCTACGTTCCATGATCTTACACAGGAGTCTAAGCAAATGGTAAAGATTTTCATCATTACAGCTTTGAGTTTATGATTTGTAATTGACATTATTTGTGAAGATTTTTGAGAGAGCTTGAAACAGAGGGTCTGAAGCAGGCAATAGTGAGACGGTCAAAGTTTGATTTGAGGCTACTATTTATGCATGCTGAGCAAAGCAGCAGTCGGTGCTCCAACAAATGACATGTATTTTAGTACAGCATGAATTTACAATATTGAAAGCATCCACACATCAGGCTTCTATAGCTGTGACAGTACACAAGTGGCTTGAAGTAGCAGTTTACATGAGGGCTTTTCTATATGGTTTTAAGCATTCTGAAGCCTTGAGGATTTTGTGGATGAGCTCTTTAAACAAGGTAATACCTACTTTTACAAAGGTCAAGAAACAGTTCTTCAATTCCTTTGTTCTGTTTAGCTGAAGTATGATAATGTTTTGCTCCAACAGACTCAGCATACCTGTAGGAATGCAGATACAGAACTCAGTTGTATTACAGGACTCAAATCTAAGCCGCTTCATGAAGCAAAAAGATGATCACAAGAAGTTTCATTCCAAGTTCAGTTAATCCACATATGCTGATTTAACATAAAAAGGGTTTTGTGGTTAAAACTGCCACAATTGATGAAAAACTAGATGAAATAAGAGTTCATGTCTAGAAACGCATTTCAACTGCTAATGCTGACTTCAATCGCGTACAAGTCTCAAGTTACACTTTGGTCAGTAAGGACATTCTGGGACGCGGATACCAGCAGAACACTTAACACTGCAGCCAGCTAGGCACTGCTCGTTTGTGCCTGTCAGTTGTTAACAGCAGCACAAGTTTATTACTCCAGCATAATTCTGCAATGACTGTTTCTACCAATAATTGGTGTGACTTACGTTTCTGCTTCTTGCACTGAAACATGTCTCTCTTTTTCCAAGTCTATTTTGTTACCTGTTGGAAACAAGTTAATCTTTCAAGACTTTGTACTCCAAAATTACCCAAAAGAAAGCAGTCAGGTAATCATTGTACTTCATTTTCTTACAAGTTGTCTCAGTAAAGACCAGCTCTTACACATGTCTCAGTTTGGAGCACAACAATATGATTTAAGCACCCCCTTTCCCTCAAGCATTTACAGGCAATGAAGATTAAGTTCTATTATAGAGAGATCAGGATAGCTAGATACCTCCATATAAGTCACTGATTCAGCCTTCTGCTTTTCTTTTGTAATTTATTAGCAGCTTATCTGTGCTGCAGAGGTAGTTTTTGTAGAAGATACATACATCTATCCTCCTGAAAGTGTTTTAATCACTAGATGAAATTTTACATCTAAACCCAGTAATTCTGTTGCATTCTGTTAGCATTAAATGTGCAAGACTTATTCCACACCCCAAGCGCTTGATTGTGAAAACAGACAGGCATCCACTCTATGCCACTGAGAACAGCAAAAACATGACTTTTGCATGAAGGACAATACACATTTGAGGTTTATGTTTCTCTTTTTTAAACTACAGTGTACAGGTGTCTGTACCATGCACTCCTGACATGGTGTATCATTGAACAGCTTGGTTTTTTGAAACTAACTCTTATTTTCCTCAATGTCATCTACTTCTAAGCTCCAACTGAATTTAAATATCAACTTAACATAAGCTTTACCCCTTCAAAAGTACAAGCTCTCAAAGCAGTGTTTGGAAAATGCTATTAACCAAAAGAAACATTTCTGATAGTCATTAGAATCACATGTTAAAAAAACTTACCTACTATACATAAACAGATTTCATTTCCCAACATTTTTCTTAATTCCTTAACCCAGTTTTTTACCTGCAAAAGGAACATTGTTAAGTTTATTTTCACTTGATATATTACTAGCTTTGGCATTGTGGAACTGACCCATCTCCTTCATTAAAGGTTTACTCTAAACTTGAAACAAACATGTTTAGAGCAACACAGACAAAGTATTCTTTAGGTAGTGATACAGAGCTCTTGTTCAGCAGGTTTTAGTTCACAGTTGAAATTAAGAGCAGATGACTTAAAATGCTTCAGTTACTTCAGAAATATAACTCATCACACTCATGTTAGCCCCAGTCCAAAGAACAAGTTCACTGCATTGGCCACTTTAGGTCAGCCATAAGATCTTTTATCAACAGGCACGCACTGACAGATCACAAATGCCAGTTTAAAGGTAGAGGTACCTGAACTGAGTTGTTCAGATTAGATTATAACAGATGTTTGTTTCCTGAGGAAACAGAGGGGACAAGTGTCAAGTCAGCTAATGGTAAGGTATCTGTTACAAATTCTATCATCATGCTTTGAAGGTGTATGATCACTACATTTGACTTAGCGACTGCTGTTTTAGGGGAATCTAAGTTGTCAAGAATCTAAAAATAGTTACAATCAATTATACAGAGGTAGTTATGCAATAACTTCTGCAAATTAAGCTTCCCCCTGAGAATTTAAGTGGTTTGATAACAGATTGTTACTAAGTAGGGCTCAGCATAAAAAGGCACAAGTTGAAGTAGTGCTTACGAGTCATCACAATTCTGCAGGTGAGGGACAAGAGTTTAACTGCCAACACAAGTGCTTTACTTGCCCTGCATCAGGCTATCTAAATTAAGCTGTTGTGGCACTATATCACTGCCAACTCAAGCCTTGCCCATACAACCACAGTTTCTTACTCCTCTACACAGAAGTCCTACTGGTTTTGCCACAAGCTAATTGGAGACAAATTCACTTAGGAAAGCATCACCAGTTTCCAGATGGAACATCCTGTACAGTGATAGCCCTGATTAGAAATAGGGTTGGAAAAAACTCACCTGCTCAGACTGATCAACTAATATTACTATACTCAGCCATGAAATTTCATGTTTTGATGACAATTTGAAGTCCAAATATCTATTATTACTAAGAAGGTAACATTTCCACTAGCATGTATTGCAGTTTCAGAGTTCTAATACCTGTAAAATGTCATGTCATTTAATATCTTCCAGTAGTTTGGTTTATACAGTAGAGACCAGTATTGGACACTACCACAGTACTACTGGTTTATTTTCACGGCTTGTCACAGGTAACTCACACACCTAATTCTCCAGTGGTCTTTGAACAATCCTGCTAGAACTTTAGCAGACTGAAAGTCAGCCTTCAAAAGAATACTAGTAAGGTGCATACTTTCATGATAAGATCTGCATTTGCACATGTAATGTTTATTGCTGTTGCTGAAAACAAGACTCCTATTTACATATGCCTATCACAGATCATCCTTCAATCAGTTTAGATCTCAGAGATAAAAAAATCTGTCCAGTACCTTTTGAAAAGAGTCTTCATCTGTTATATCATATACTAGAATAGCGCCATTAGAATCCCTGTAGTATATCGGCCCCAAGGCATGAAATCTTTCTTGACCAGCTGTATCCTGCATTTAAAATGCACTTGTTAGCACTTAAGACAAAGCAAACAATACTTCAAGAAACTCCAAATACTTCTAAATTTTGCTTTGAGAAGCACCTAACATTCAAGTTCTAGTAAATTCAAGTAATTTATCAGTAAAATATTCTATTTAGCTAGAGAAGGGGAAAATAGGAAAGTAAACATACCCATATTGCAAGGTTTACTCTTTTCCCACCAATATTTAGCTTCTTTGTAAGAAAAGATGCCTGGAAAGCAAAATAGATTAGAGTTAAATTTTATACACAAATGTCTCCCTTGATTTCAGATTAATTCACTAATAAAACATCTGAATCAATAAAAGACAGATTTCTGGATCAAAACACTAAGCCAGAAGGCTGAGTCAATACTACGCCAGTTAGTCATTTCACTAGAGTTTGCCAGGAGTCTACTCTAAATAAACTTGGCTTAAGCCAATAATTTACTACATCTTTTTGCTGTTGTTTTGAATGATTTGGCAAAGATAAGAGAGCTGTGTGGAAAGAGTCTGAATTCACAATGCTGATAAGTCTAAACTGAACTCAAAGCATTTCATGAAAGTACCTGAAGTTTGGGGAGGAACCAGCCTAGCAGGATTTTTTTTATTTGCAGGAACTAGCAAAGTAGTTCATTATTAGTGAGCTACTCTAGAACAAAATGAAATACTTTGAGTTTATTGATAAGTCTCAGAATACTAGTATTCTGCAAGTTTCCTTTTCTGTACCTTTCCTCTTTTTTTCTGTAGTGAGTCCACAACTCTGTTTTGTGGGGCTTTTGGGGGCAGTGGTGTGGTTTGGAGTTTTGTGGG
>JAVSBS010009390.1:29820-43943 GCA_033124195.1 Coracias cyanogaster | reverse complement strand
CATTTAATGTTGAATTCAACTTGACACTTCATAAATGTACTCACAATGGTGAAGATCCTACGTGTCCCGTGTGCAACAAGAAATTCTCCAGAGTAGCCAGTCTGAAAGCTCATATAATGCTACATGAGAAAGAAGAAGTAATTCATTGAAACTCATAATTTAAGAAAAGACATGCCATAATGCTTGTTTTTAACCCCTTACCTATATTGTTTGGTTTGGAGGACTGAATAAATGGTCTCATTCAGAAGAAATACGAAACTTTTAGTGGGGAGTCTTTTAATAATAGTAGCAGAAATTAATACACTGGATATAAGCAAGTGTTCCCATCCTGTCTTTACTAATTAGTTATTTACATACAGTTTTATTTTGAAGCAGTTTCTATTATTTCCTGTAGTATTTCATTGGTAAGCCCACAGGTAATAGTCTTGGTAATAGTTTTTGATGGCAGATGTCATGGTGAGGCATTCTTACCATCTATATTTGTTGCATCATGAAGTTGTTCCCTTATCTAGAATCCCCACTTTATTTTTTTGAGTGGTTACTTTGCTTGAGAGAACTTCTTGTTCCTTTCCCTCTCAATTTAATTTTTTCATTCCTATAAGGCATTATAAAGTTAAACTCTTAGCAGACAGTTAGTGCACAATAGTATTTTGCACACTTTATAGTCATTGTTGCAGTTGCCAGAGTTGGTTGTACTGCGCAAATACCAAGTTTTCAATCAAACCTCTTCCACCTGTGAAGGCTTTTTAAAAATTGGACTGTTATGTTGGAGAATTGGAGCTGACTCAAGTATGCACTTCTGTCCCAGACTTCAAATCATAAACAAAACAATTTTATGTTTCACCATACTGACTGCAGACAGCTCACAGCAGTTTTGACCAGTAGGTTTGGGATGACAAACCTATTTGGGTTTTTCCCTAAACCAGGCCGGGAGGGCCCTCTGAAGAGGATGTATTCCTTCTTTGGTCTTGTTATCAGTTCATGTTTTATCATGTACACAATCAAAATGACTATGGTTTTGCTACATGTTAATGTACCTCTAATAATACATATCTTAATGGATAGTTTTTGAGGAAACTTGATTTAATTGCTAAAAGCATGACAATAAGGAAACTAGGCTTTGAGAAAGATGCCTAAAAGTGATTTTTTTAGTGTTAATTTCTATTACTAAGTGATTTTTCATACACTTCAGCACCTCTGAATTTGATACTTGGTGCAGATACCAGAATAGGTTGTGTAATGCCTTCCAATTTAAAATTCAATCTACAGATTGAAAAGGAAATTTACAAAAAATATGGACATCTTTCAATTGCTAATGAATGTGTTCTTATAATGCCCTATAATTCTGTGATAAAACAGAAATGAATGTAACAATTCTTAGAGAACTGCAAGAATGACTTTCGCAGTAGTTTTGCACAGGGCTTGTAGGAGAGCTGGAAGTTGACCTTGGAGTAGGGTCTTGATGACACTAGCTGTCATTCAGGAGTTTTTCATAAAGTGCAGGATTAGAAGTTATTGATGGAGTATGTTATCTCTCCTCTTTGTTATTTTTACTTTTGATATTAGAAGGGTAGAAAATCTGAAAACAGAGCAAAGACGCACTTGGGGAACATCTGCAGCAGTTAAGGAGGTGGCTGCACAAACCTGAGGCTTAGATAACTTCTGCCTTGTTTTATGCTGCATCAGCCAGCTTTATCTACAGATGAATGCAGAAGGGTGACAAGAAGAAACTAGTGTGATTAGTTTATTGAGCTCTCCAGTTAGGTTTGTGAGAGACTATTTGTGCTGAAATGCAGATTTTTTTTTTTTTTCTTTTCTTTTCTTGTGATTGATTGCTCTTGTGAAAGGTTCCGGAAGGAATTTTCTGGACTGTTGAAACTGAGCTTACAAAAGACTTGCCTCCTCATGTTTATTGATTTGAGTGTGATAAACTGGTTTAACGGGGGGGAAAAAAAAGGGTTTGAAATTCCTCACTTACAGGTTTATTTCTTTTAAGAAGTTACTAAAAAACATACCTTACCTAAATAGTGCCCAGCCTTGTAGGGGTTTCTTGGTTCGTTCCTTTTCCTCAGAGGAAAGGGGCAGTGATATCCTTTGCTACTTTTTGAGGTGGTGAGGCAGGAATGGTAAATAAAAACTGAAACTTTTTAATTTATTGCACTAAAACTGCTAATATGTCTTCCTTCTCCTCGAGCATGTGGTTAAAGGAAAGCTTAGGAAAGCTTTAGGAAAACCTTAATATGTTGAAAAAGTTAGAACTGATATTTGGTGGTTATAAACTGAAAATTCTGTCATTAAAATATCATTTAAATTTTTTTTTTTTTTAATAATGTTCACTGATCTATCCTGCCTTATAAACTGGGAGCAGCAGTCTTTAAAAAAAGTGCAAATTAAAATCTTGTTTTACAGTCATGGTTACTGAACAGTTGAAGACAGTGCGTTCCAAAATGTTCCATCAGATATTGCACCTGATAAGATACAGATAGTTAATACAGGTGGAATTAGATGAGTAAAGCTTTATCAAATTATTTCTGAGTTTGGGAATTTTAAGTATTACCTAGCAGTGTATAAACGGCCCCTTTTTAATGTTAGAAGATGGATTTAACCATAGTGAGGTTAACAATGTGCAATTACTTGTTCTGTGTGGTGGGGGATTTTTTGTTTGTTTGAGGGGAAAAAAAATAAATTTGATACTACCTTTTCCAAAGAGAGGCTATTGGGCTTGATAATATCCCTGGTTTTTTGCACAGCTTTTCTATTTTACCATGTCCTTGCTTTCCTACAGCAAATTCTACAACCATGAATAAAAATACATAGACTTTCATTTTCTCAAATACTTCTTCACTGGCTATTGTTTTGTTTGTAAAAGTTGCTTAATAAGACATGTATAACAGCAGCTTAGATAATGTGTATCTGAAAAATGCTGAGAAGTAATTGACAAGCTCTCAGTTTTGGGGACTATGAGCTGGATAAAATATACAGTGTAAGTTTCTCTTCAGGTGGTTTTTCCCCACTTATACAAAACAATAATCATAAAACAAATCTTCTGTATAAGAAAAATATTTTCCAAGAAGAAGTATTCTTGAGCAGATTTGAATCTAGATCCTGGAAAAGAAAGTTTTATTTATTTATGTACTCGAGTCCAGTAATAACGGTTTCTGCTTAGATTAAACAAGTACTTTTTGAGGTATAATTTCATTTCATTAAATGACTTTAGATTTTTAGGTTTTTGTGTGGAAATGTTGTCTGGCAATATTGCAGAATTTTAGTTTTTTTCAGACTTAGGGAACAAATGTATTGTTAAAGCATTTTAAACTAGCACTGCGTGTATTTGTTCCTCTTGGTTGAAACATTCTTGTCAATATCCTTATTGAAATGAAGTTCCCCCCTTTGTTGATTTTTTTTTTTTTTTTTTCAAGAACAGAAAAAAAAGGGGGGAGGATAAAAAAAATCGTTTCCACTTGGAGTGATTAAAAAAAAATGAACTGAGGCAAAACCTGTCTGAAGTTTTACACACACCAGTAAGGAACATGTAACAGATATATTGCCAAAGAGGTGGTGAATATGTTTAGATGCTTAATCCTAACTCTCTCTCTCTCTGCTTAGATTTTGTACAATAAAAATACACTGAGAAATGAAATTAATGGTTTTGAAAAGCAAAAGGAAGTCAAATAAATGCAGAGCTTTTAGTTTTCATTGGAACAATATTTGACTTCGATTCTTCCTCTGAATTTCAGAGAACTGGCAATGCTTTTGCATTAAACTGTACAAGTATAATTTCTATTGTAAATGACATGGGATACTAATACAGTTGGAAGGTGGTGTGTTTAACACTGCTGTAAAATGAATGAGTTTTAATTTTCTGTCAAAAACATTGTGTCTCCATTTAGTTCTGTCATCTTTTCTGTAAAGATAGCTTAAGAAAAGTGAGTAGTAACTGTGGTGGGATTACTGTTAAAAAGTGGCAAGCTGTGTGTCATTTTAACCACTACAAGTGTAAAAGCCTTGAAGCTACAGTTAAGATGGTTTTAGTTAGAAAGTAGTGTTTTTTACAAATGTTTATGTAGACTGTAGCATAATGGCACATATGTGTGTATCTTGAACTCACCTGTGAAGGAAACAGGGAGCGATGATGATGGTACTGAACTGTTTGTTTCTGCTGTTGTATGAACTCTTTCATAATTCAGTTTCAGTGGATTTTCTGAAAATACAAATATTTTCATAAGCTTCCAGTGATTATTGTTCATGATTCATATTATGGGGGTCATAAACTTCTTTGCCTGTATCTAATTTTTTTTTTCCTCTTTTTTGCCTGCATCTATTTTTGCTTGCTTCCAGCTGCTGATGTCTGTAGAAGGATACATTCATCTACTGGAGCGAAACTTGTGCATCTGTCCGGCTGTTTGGGAATCTTTTGACAAATCATTCTCTGTTATCTCTTTCAGAATCTTATCTGTTCAGAGTGTGGAGATGAATTTACGTTACAGAGTCAGCTGTCCATACACATGGAAGAACATCGTCAGGAATTGGCAGGCAGTAGGATCCACAGCTGCAAATCTTGCAAAAAGGAATTTGAAACTTCTTCACAGCTCAAGGAGCATATGAAAACGCACTATAAAATAAGGTGAAAATAATGGGATTGTAACAAAATGAGCAGATGCTATTTTTACAGTGATAGCTGGGGAAAGCAAGAGTAGCATTTCCAGTCAGCAAAGTATCCTAACACTTACCTTCTGCAACGAAGTAAGCTATTCCTTGTAACCTGATCATCTTTTGCAAGTAGTCCTCACCACAACCTGCCATGAGTTTCTTGTAAATCTGAAAAAGCACAACATGAAGGGAAAAAACAGGCTTAATAAAGGTTCTTAATTTCTGTGAGAATTTGTTCCGTCCTTTCTTTCAGCTCTCTAGTTTAACTTCACTTTCAGGAAGGTCAAAATTACTTTTAAGTTAGAAGAAATACAAACTTACTTCTGTTGGTTCAGTTTATACATTAAGAAAGCCTAAGGTTTTTGACAAGTGATCTCTCCTTTTATTTTTACTCTTTTTCTATGAAAAACAGATGGTAAAAATATATATTTTGAAATAAGAAATATTGGGTATTTCCAGTTATTTTTATTTGCAGACAATGCAGGTTGAGATGATAGTTGTGTTCCAGAAGGTTAAAAACAAAAAAATCCAAACATTTTTGTAGATTTCCATTTACACACTGAAAATTGAGGTTACTACTCACAAAAAAATGTTACTGCTGTGGACATCTATGTAAGCTAGGATGAATGCATCGGTGAATCTAATATGATGGCAATAATTTTGAGATAGCATTATGCATGCTACATTCTGATAGAAATGAGACATAAACACTTCATGATAACCTCTATGATTGTATATGAAGTTCAAAGAAATACATTTGTAGTTAAAAATCTTACTATTTGGTTCCTGCTTTGTAAAATAAGCTTCAAAAAACATTTGGGATTTAAAATTACAAAAATCCTTGTTTCCTCAAGTTTTTTTTCATAAAGTAGTTGCACTTTTCCTTCCTGAGAAGGTGTTTATGTTGTCTTTGAAACATTTGAATGGAGAACTATTATGAAGTTATAATTAAACTTAGTATCCACTTTTTGCTAAAAAGAAATTGGTCATTATAACTCTAAATGGTGAAATATTTTTGAAGATGATCTGATCTTGAAGGATTGTGCCTAAAGTTGTCTCCAAGTTGGGTATTATTGCCTTTATTAAAATGCCAGAGCTGTAGTTGAAACGTTGCTGATTAGAGTCACATACTGACAATCAGACTGGTCTAGGTTTGTCCTGAGGTGGAAAGAAGTAGTTCTAACATCTGTGGTCTTCTCTCTCCTACTTTTCAATCTTCAGTGTATTTTACTCTGGATACTTCAGTAAATTTTCATAGATAAAATTAATATGTACAAGTAAAATATATTACTCAAACTCTGTGCTCTATCAGCAAGACTATAAAAAGATTTTTTTAAAACACACAGAATCATAGAATTGTTAAGGTTGGAAAAGACCTGTAAGATCCAACTGTCAACCCAACACTGTCATGACCACTGTATCATGTCATGAATATTGAACATGTAATACTTGATTGAAGTAATTGGAAGGCAAAATGTGCTTTCCTCCAAACTGACACTGAATATCTTATGTTCTCTTAGAGTAGAAAGATAAATCATTTGAGCAGAAGTTTAATAATTTCTGATGTTATGCAGGGACTGTTACTTCCTTGTTATTTTTTATATTGTTATACCAGCCTGTATTTTGCACATCTGCTCCACATTTAGCTAATTCTTATTTCTCAGCTGTTCAAAAAAACCATTAGGTATTTAAATCTGTGTAATTCCAGTTGGCTTTAAGCAGTACTGACAAGCTGGATTAGTGTGTAAGTGTAAATACTCAGCTGATACTACATATTATCAGATGTATGCTATATGTTAAAAAATGCTGGGGTAAAATCAGCTTCTTCAAAATAATGTTTAATATTGGGATTAAGAGAATTTTATTTAATTTTCTTTTTTTTCCTTAAATGACAGGGTATCAAATACTAGATCTTACAACAGAAATATTGACAGAAGTGGGTTTACCTATTCCTGTCCTCACTGTGGAAAGACGTTCCAGAAGCCGAGTCAGTTAACGCGACATGTTAGGATACACACAGGTAAGAATATGGAATTAATTATTTTAATTTGCATTTATTTTATAAAATTGAATTGATTGGTGAAAGGCTGAATACTTTTCTCTTAGTTGGGACTTGAAATAGTATTAATACATCTGGCTCACTAGATGCTGTTACCTGTTGGTTTTAAACACACTTTATGTAATTCCTTCGCTTAGGAAATCTCTATGTTTTTTTAAAAATCCTTTTAACTGTTTCTGATGATACACATCTGAAAATTTTAAGTGTTACAGGTTTCAATTGTTGGAGGATAGCAGTTTTGGTACTTTCAGTGGGCCCTAAAATTGGAATACTTAAATAAGGGCCATTTTATGAATAAGTTGCTGTTTGTCTAGTTTTGTTTACATAAGTGTACGAGGTTGGTTCTATTAGTGATGTGTTTAGTGATGTGACTAGTTGCCAAGGGGGAAATAAAAATTCTGTTGTGTGACTCCTAGTAATCTTTTTAAGCTTTGTAATTTAATTGTAAAACAGTAACACAAGAGGTCACCCTTGTACCTGCTTTAAAAGTTTCCTCAAAGTAATATCCAAAAAGTCAATGAAAATTAACTTTGTTATTTTAGAGTTTTTACCCATTTGATAAATGATTTCAGCTTATTCTAGTCAGAATTAAAGAAACAAGATTATGGTTGGTTGAGGACACTTTTTTTAAAGCTTCAAAAAGTTAAGAGCATTTAGAACTCTTTTGAAGAGTAAAAAGACATTTGTCTTTTGGGAAGCCAGAGACAGAAAATGTAATCCCGGTATGCACATGATGGTAGGTCATTTTAAGTTCTAAGTACCTAGTGAATATTTTAATTTGTGAAGTACGTTATTACTTTAAATCTGTAGACAATCTGTCTGGCATCCAATTGCTTGTGGTACTGTAGAATATGGAAGACAAAAGAGTTGTGCTTTAAAGAATTTAGAATTAAGTCTTTTAATTGTTAAGAGAGCATGTCTGTGCTACATGTACAGCATTACATTAGTATCTTAATTACAACGCTTTTTTTGTTCATAGCTATTAATTTCAGATACTTACACCCTCACACCCTTTGGGAAAAAAAATTAAGTCTCAGAGACTGTAATTCTCATTCTCAAGTAATGAACCCCCCAACCCCCCTCCCTAATCTGTATTTTATTAAGTTATACTTGAGAAATCCAGAAATTCCCCATTTTCCCACCGGAATTAAGATTTAGATTTTATAATGAAATCTACTTAAATAGGCAAACTTAACCTGAAGCAATCCTGTGTCCACCAGCAGCTATGAGTGGAAGCTAAGCCTTTTACCTATGAAAACCCAATATGAAGTCTGTTGCTGTATTTCAAGATGTGAATCAGTGTTCTGTATTTTAATCTATATTTAAAAATGTATAGTTAAATCCTGCAGACCTTAAAACTGCCTTCAACAGCCGTAAGCAGCAGAACAAAAAATACACCTTCCTTTGGAGCTAAGACATGAGTTATATGCTTGTATTACAGAAAATAGCTGCTTTTATTTCAAACAATGTGAATTTAATTAAGAATAATTTAAAACTAGAATCTAATTACAGCTATATAATTAGAATTCATATAAAAATACTCATCAAAACTGCTGTAGTGTGCATAATCTTTATCATATGCTAATACTGGTGTAGCAGACATAATGTACAGCACACTTATAGTGGGCTTGCTGTAGAAATGTGCAAAGGCACAAGCATTAAATGTGTTCAAGGTCCTGGAGTTACCACAGCTAAACTATTTCACTAAAAGGTAAAAAACAAAACAAAACAAAAAAAACAACCAAAAAAACCAGTAGTCAGCTGAGACATGTGGTTGTAAGAAACAGAATTTTATTCTTAGTATCTGAGTTTTGTAATATGTTTACGCAGTTCTATTATGTTTAGTCACTTAAAATTTCTGTTGAGTTTTTCACGCTTAATTTAATGTGCAAATAACTGTAAGTACGTATAGCTCTGAGAACACAGTTGGGAGATAGCAAGAGAGCGTTCCTGTAACAATATTCTCTAGGATTTTTTTTACGTTCAGTGTTAATATGGACATTCAAGATTTTAAAATTCTTTTCTGAGCAGGGCCGTACAGTATCTCTTATAATAAAAGCATTCCTTTACTGCATATTTTCAATATGCAGTAATAGGTGCAATAGGTGGTTGTAAAGAATGAGTACCTGTTAGTATTTATTGGGGAGTGGGAACCACAGACTATCTTTTAGTGTTGCTGTAAGACTTTCTGATTTTAGACTAGAAAAAAAGGTTAAATGTTATTACCATCCATTCCACCCTCTGCTTCCCCATTTGTTTCCATGCAGGTATATGCATTTTATAGGAGTTGGTGTAAAATAATGACATGTATGTTTTTTTACTTTTCTTTTATTTTCCCCTTTTTCTTTTCCTCCGGTGGTGTTGCATAGCGACTTCTGACATCTTACAAACCACAAGCTGAGGGAAGCTGTTGTAAATAATTTTCATACACTTTTTATTTATAGCCTTTTTAACTGACAATCCTCAGTTAGGTCTTAAAACTTTCAAACAGCTACAGCTTCATCAGAGTAGAATGCTGAGACTGGTGGTCTAGGTAAACAATTTAATTGTCAAAACACCTAATAATATATGTTTCTTTGTGTGTGTATGTACAGATGTCTATATGCAGTATTTTTTTTTAGGTGATACAATTTTTCATTTAGATACAGGAAGCTGCTAAGGGTTACTTTCAGGCCCCTTAGCCCACATCCTCCTTTTTTCCTTTCAGGTGAAAGACCTTTCAAATGCAGTGAATGTGGAAAAGCCTTTAACCAGAAGGGGGCATTGCAGACCCATATGATCAAGCACACTGGTGAGAAACCCCATGCTTGTGCCTTTTGTCCTGCAGCTTTTTCTCAGAAAGGCAATCTTCAGTCACACATACAGAGAGTTCATTCAGAGGTAAATACAATTATTCATAAAGTGGTTGGTGCTAATATACTGTTTATTTCATTTTCAGTCTTTAAATTGTCCTGCTTGCTATTCCTGTGCTCTCTGGTGCTTTCTGTAGCCAGTATAGATTTGCTGCTGTGGTATAGATTCTAGTTTGTTGGTTTCACCTGAAAGCTTTCCTAAAATAGCTTAATCTGAATAACTGTATACTGAGGCTAGGTAGCAAAACCTTCCTTTACCATTGTGGTTTTAGTACATTGATAGATTAATAAATTATTAGCGGGTTTAGGCACATAAGAGTGTGCTTGTGTCAGTCTTGGGGGAATGAGGGCTAGGTGCAAGTGAAAGTAAGGGAAAAGCAGCAAAGCAGAAAAGGGTGAAAAATTTCAAGGCCAAACAGCAACCCACTAACTCTATCATAGAGCATACTTAAAATTTTTCTTTGAAGTATGTATCTTACAGCCTTTTTCAGAGGTTTTTCAGCTACATGTAGAAGAAAATTGCAAAATAAGATAGAAAACATTGTTGCCTCAGTCCTCCTTATGATGGGGTTTGTTTTTCTTCTTTGTGACAGAATTTTTAAGATTTAAAAGGTACTGTAATATAATCTTCTAAGCGACATCGGCTATGCAACTTTGTTCAGTAATTTCCTCGCTGACTAGTGATTTGTGGTTTGAAATACCCGTAGAAGGAGACCTAGTTTTGATTTGAAAGATATAAAGTGGTAGAGGAGCTTTTTTCTTTTTTTTTGCATGCAGAATTTCATCTCTACTCTTGCTCTTTCCTCTAACTCTTTATTTTCCATTTTTGTGTTACAATGATAGATCTTATTTATTGGATATTTTTCCTAAGTATCCTTTTAGTGTGTTAGTTTTGTACTTTTAGGATATGTTTTAGTATATGATGTATGTGTTAGTGGTATGTGTTAGTGGTCTGTATTATGCTTAATTATATTAAACCGTATAGCTTTGTGTGACTAGTCTTCCCCACTGTTAACAGCTCCCTATACGTGATAGCTTTTGCTACACAAAAAAATTCACAAACATAAATGTCACGATTTTTTTAATATTACAAGATTGTTGGGGATCAGTCAAAAAATATATTTCACTTTTTTCTCTGTTACCCTGTTTTTTCTGTAAGAAAAAAGAAAAGTTGGAAGGATAAGTGACTTTAAATGCTACCTCTTGATAACATCTTTTGCTTTGTTTCATGATCCTGAGCCTACCTTTTAGTTACTGCTTTGTGTTATATGTTGATTATTTTTCTTTCTTGCTGTCACTTTCCTTCAAGTCTGCATGCAGAACTCTATTAATTCATTTTATCCTGAGACAATCACAAAATAGCATTACAGGTGATAATGAAGCAGGTCAATTCTCACTTGAAGTGTCACTGTTTAGTTGTACCAGCATTTTCTTAGTTGATAGCTCTTTCTGGAAGTCTTGTTACCAGTTTAAGCTCATGTTAGAAAATACAAAATTCTATTCTGCATTGCAAACAGCGCAGCGTGTTTTCCTTTGAAGACTGTGTTGTTCCCTATATATTGAAAGTACTGCACTGGATCTTACTCCGATGTGATGGATTGAGAAGGAGGAGGAGGAAGTGAGGATGGTTGGAATCTGCACATTAGCTGCTTAAATTACCTCAGTGCCAGCCCCTTGGCCTAAAAGTCCCAAAGAAATTGCTGATTGCTTTCTCATCTTGTGTGTTTAAATTCGGTTCAAACTATATATTAAACTTCCCTGTACTTCGTTGTGTTATCTTTTTCATGGATTTTTTTTTTCCATGTAGTCTCTGTGGCCTTTGTCCCGATCTCTTACTTTCATTCTACTTTGACCAGAAAAATAACTTTATTTTTTCTTGGAAATTTATAAAAGGTGCTTTTGCAAAAAGAGAGCCAAAATTGGAGTTTTTCCAATTTCATATTTCCAAACTAGTATTTGTATGATTTATAATGTTACATCTTCAGGCAAATCTTAATTGCTAAATTTGCATTTCAGTTTTGTTGCTAAGTGTGTTAACTGTAAGAAATTGTAAGGAGGGAAAAGTCTGAGGCCCCATTTGCCAGATGACATTTGTTTTGCTCTCTCATGCTTCCCAATGTTGAAAAATGATAATAGGAGATGCCAGTCATGCATGTAGATTACAGCTGACTTGATTCCAAGACTTATACCACAACTGGGTATCAGTAACTTGGAAAAAGAGACCTTTTGAGCTCTCATAATCCCATAGTATATTTATGTGGATAAATAATGAAAAACATAATACTTGGTAGATGTAGGGAAATTTTTTACTAGTGTTTTTGTTTTCTGTTTTATTAAAGGTGAAGAATGGCCCTACTTATAACTGTACAGAATGTAGCTGTGTCTTCAAAAGCTTGGGTAGTTTAAATACGCATATCAGCAAGATGCACATGGGTGGTCCACAGAACTCTGTGAGCGCTTCAACAGATGTCTCTCATGTTACAGCGGTAAGCTTTGCTCAACGTATTGTGAAAATGCCTTTAAGAGTTTAATTAGGTCTGTATCTTAATTCCAGTAATTCTTCAGAGGGGTTAGAACTTAAAGACCTGTACCCATCTCTTGTTTTTTTTCAACTCTTGTGTCATTTCTGGAATTGATTTGCATGATTCAATATTGGCAGAATCTAAATTGGCCAAGTATGTGCAGAACAGGATTTAGAATTTGAAGGTTTGGTTGAAAATACAATTTCACTTCACAACGAAGTTGAAATATGATTCTAGTGCTTACCTTTCCTTCCCAGATAACATAAAAAGAATTGCACAGTTTTACTGGAACCATGGAATTTAGAACTATTCAAAGTATTTGTTAGTTTTGACTCATTTTGAGAAATTAATTGTTCATATCATTCTAGTCCATATAAACACAGTGCATTCTTCTGAGTATTTCTGGGAACTTGTTTGACATGTTAGCTTCTTATCTGACAGATCATGAAGGAAATATCTTAGCTTTATTGGAAGCACTGAATGTTTTTCTGGACCAAGATGCAAGAAAGAGCAAAAATCCAGAAAATGCTTCTGGATTTATAAGACTATTTTATTTTTTGAGCCAATGCATATTCAGTGTATCATGGGTGCTACTTTTCTGTGGTATTAGCTATATTTTTCTTCTTTTTGTACAAAGGCTTAAAATACTTTCTTTTCATTTCTTTCTAGGACTCTGTCACCCAGCCTTTAACAACATCCCCTGCTAATCTCTTGCAACCTGTTGATAACAAATGGAAGAATGTAAGTGTAGAGTTTTTGTCATATTTTTTGTCAAGACTAAAAGTGGGAGGAACTTCACAGAATTTTGTGAACTTTCATTTAACTGGTGAAAAAGTCCTCTGCGATAAGTTGACTAGCTAACATGTGAAGGCAAGCTTCTTGGGGAATGCAGCTGGTTATTCAGGAATAGAACGGGTCTTGAATGAATTATATTCCATCATTCGTTACACACTCATGATTTTGCATATAACTCTGTTCGTTAATTCTTCAGAATGGAGGCAAAAAGTCTCCTGTATAAAAAGACCAGGGGAGAACAAGGCTTAAAAATACTGGATTATGCTGCCCCTCTGACTTTACTTCACAGGGATACATGGTTTGGGTGGAGAGGGAAGGAGCTGTGTTCATGCCGGTTGGGTTGTTGGCATTGAAGCAGCAACGAAGCGGTGAGGCTCAGGAGGAGCCTGTGGAGCCGAGGAAGAACGATGCAGGGCTGGCTTTCTGGAGCCCCATAGCAAGCAGTTGTGATGAACGGACAGGCAGGTCATGATGTGCCAGTCACAGCGAGAGCTTTAGCATGCTTGGTTGCAGCTAGGTAGCACGTTGTTTGTCAGCTATAGGTTTCAGCATGGTGTCTTAGTGATAGACGGATTTGACTTATATTCCTCCTTTCCCCACTTCAGTCACTTACTATCTTCTCCTGTGCTAGAATCCACAACACCAAGAACTTGGAAATCTGGCAGTATTGCTTTAAAGTCACCATAACCGGCCTCTCCACTTTCTTTTTTTACCTTCTACTGTGAATCCAGTGTTCCAGGACCAGTTAACTTAAAGCTGAACAGAGCTAATGTGAACTAATTAATTACTAATATTTGCTGGTTTAAATTTATACTTATACTATGTTTCTTAAAAGTTTTTTCTGCAAAAATACTTTAAGTACATTTTTTTCTTTTTTTTTTTTTTTAACCAATTGAAGTTGTTTTCCTTGGTAAAGAACAGTATCAGAAGTGATGCTTGGGTTGTTTTTGTGCGTTTGTGGGAAAGCATGGGTCTGAAAGGAAGATAATAATCAAGTTAGGATGTACCTTACTATAAATATACTATTTTAAGTGTAACATATTCCTAAATAATTAAGCTTTGTAAAGTGACAATCTGCATATAGTTGTGTCTGATTTGTAAATCCTCTTGGAACTTGATTCTTGACCCTACATTACTTAATACTTTATCAGTGACTTGGAAGAAAATATAAAATCATCACTGATCAAGATGATACAAAAACTGAAATAGTTTATGGAGAGGGCAAATCACTGATACAGAGTGATC
>JAVSBS010009390.1:0-13814 GCA_033124195.1 Coracias cyanogaster | reverse complement strand
TGCTGAGTGATTTCTTGGGGAGGAGGGAGTCTCTTCCAGATCTCACAAAACAAGTCTTTTGCCATCAGAAATCTAGGCTCATCATCGGTACCTTTATAAAACTGGTACAGAGAATCAGAACATTTGTAGTGTTTTTTTAACATTTGTAGACTTTAAGTCTCATTTGTGTAAGATGTCTCCTATTCTACTTGGAATCTCATCCACAGATTCCCAACTCTTTGAAGTTTCCTTGAAGATCCTGGAGCCCTTCAAAATTTTTGAATTTCAGGTAGGTAAGCATTTGCGCGGATGCATGCGTTAAATTGGTCGACCCTCTCCCTATGTCTGCATCTGTGCTTCATGCTCCTAATTTCTTTTTCCTATCAACTAGGCAAAACATTCAAGTTTAAAACACTGTATCTTTTTTATCCTTAGTATTTTTAGGCTGCATTCTTGTTAAAATATGTTGGCTCAGTGTTTATTAATAAAACAATGCAGGAGTTTTAAAATATCTTTGGTAGTTTTTTATTTCCCTTTTTCCCTTTTTTTACGGAAAGGAAGAAAATCTTTGCATTTCAGACAGATAAGGCTCCTCTCTAGGTCTGCATAGACCTGTCAGCTTTATTTTAATTCTTTCAGGTTTGTTTGTAATAGTTTCACAGAATTTCTGGTGTGTTCAGATAGATTTTCTTCTTGATATGCTCAGACTTGTAAAGAACTGCAGATCTTATGAGGGGGCTGCTGTATCGTAATTTATTATTCATTTGAGCTAGATTTGAAGACTGAGAAAAAGGGCATCAGTTTTCTTTGTAGTTCGCATATTTGGGCGTCTTCAAATGAAGACTTTTTAGTGAGGTCAGAACAACAAAATGCATCTTTTATCAGAAAATGTCTTTGGATTATTGAATATCATCTGTCACCAAATGTATTTTCATATAGATTGTTACCTTTTCTTCCTTTAATGTCTCCCTGTAAGCATGGTTGAATGTCAATAATTCAATTAGTGGTGCTAGGGAGCTACAAAAAGTCCAAATACTGTAGCCTGTACAAATACGCCTTTGCCACCAGACTACTCTTTTGCTTTCCTAAGAAGCTGATCTGCCATCTCAGGATTTGGAATTCCGATTGTTTCAGTAACCCTTTACAGTCAATACTGTTCAGCTGGTTCCAAAACATAGCTAGGAAGCAAACCTGTAGGACATTTCCACTGAGATGCACATGTGTGTGTAGATATTTTTGCAATGTTGGCATTCGAGTGATCTGCCAGTAAACACTTCCAAGTTGTGTCTAAATTGAATACTGTATTTGCTATGGACTATCATACTGGTGTTTTCTCCTTCTCATGTGCAAGGCACATCTTTCCACTAGCAAACTGATTTCCAGAGCATTCTATTTTTTCCTGTATGTTTTGTTAATGTAGAAGAAAACAGATCGGGTAGTGTCCTAAAGCCAAGAAAAAACAAGCAATGCAAATGATGCCTTGTACTGAAATAACACCAAATCCAATTCCCAAGTTTAAAGGACTTCCTAGTAAGAAGCTCCTCTTACTATACAGAGCTTAAGATGATCTCTGTTCTTTGAAGATTAAGTAAAAGCTTCTGGGAAACAACATACTATGATGAAAACGAGCAGAAAATAACAGTTCTGAAATTTATTTCTGTGTCTCTCTCAGACTAAATGTCTGGATTTTGGTGTTTGGGTTTTTGTTTGGTTTCAATGCTGTTCTTTAGCAGTAGTATGGTTGTAGCAGATGTCTTTAGCATGCTCAGAATTGTCAGATCTTCTAAAAATGTTGAGTGGAAATTGATCTTCACATTAGGTATTGAGCCAAATGGAGATGCATCACATGTGTTCTCGTTAACAGCATTGGTTAGTTTGTTCCAGAACCACTTTCAGAAACAGTATTTCTTTCTTCACTCTGTCTCAAAGTACCTCTAAATTCAAAACTTGTCATTTTGAGCATTTTATTGCATGATCCTGGGAAATTTTTCAGGCTGTCAAGAATTGCTTTTATTAAAACGCTGTGAAGTGAAACAGGTCATGGTATAGTAGCTTCTTTATTCCTCCTTATCTAGTAAAAATTACTTGCCGATTAAAAAAGTTTCGGTTTTGTTGTTTTTTTTTTTTTAGATAGCCATTTCTTTGTGCATTTAATAGTTACATCCTTTCTTAATGTAGGGCATGGAAGTGGCAATACTTTT
Organism: Coracias cyanogaster; assembly: GCA_033124195.1. Classification (NCBI taxonomy): domain Eukaryota; kingdom Metazoa; phylum Chordata; class Aves; order Coraciiformes; family Coraciidae; genus Coracias; species Coracias cyanogaster. The sequence continues at coordinate 11,634 of JAVSBS010009390.1, read as the reverse complement.
GCTTCAGTTTCTTGAGGCTTGTTTTTTTGTGTTTCTGTGAGGTCTAGTGGGAACACCATTTTTCTTTTAAAATGTATTTAAAAATAGAAAATAGCAACCCTCTTATCACTGCAAAGCTTAGCATTGCTGTTCTTCATTTGTCATTTCGCTAAGAGTAATTGAGGTGCAGGGTTCAGCTTGTTGAATCTTTTTCTTGTAATCTTGGTAGTTCTAGGAAAGAAAACAATACAAAAGTTGCAGCACCAAGTTTGGTGATAAGTTCCAACCTGAGTAATAATGCTTTCAATATTTGTTGATGTTTGGTAGTTTTCATTCTGTGGTGTAAGCAATAGCATACAAGTAGGTTTTTTTTCCTATATTGATGACAGTATTCTTCTGCTGTGAGGAGTGTCTTTTGGGAATATTTCTGCTTAAACTTAACACATCCCAGTTTTTGATACACTGCAGTTCAATTCTTTAAGCATTACTTTTTGGCCTTTGATGCTGTGATCATCTGATGTGGGTTTGTTTCTACCCTGTTTTCATAATCTTCACCCTTTTTTGTCCGCTAAAGGCAAACTGCACAGAAATAGCAAAAATTGCTGCCCTTACCTTAATTTAGTGATACATGTGGTTTCATTTTTTTCCACATAACATTAATTTGTTATTTTTTCTTAATATTAGAAGTAATAGAGCTTAGAGGGATTGGTAAAAGGGTATCTCTAAGAGCCTTAAAAAACCCCTGCAATCTGAGCTATACTTCTCTAGCTCTGAATCATCGATACTATCATTTCATTCATTCATTTAGAAAAGGAGGTTATTAAGATCTGATATTTTAGAACAAAACCAAATAAAAATTTCAGTTCTTTATACTGGAAATGTAAATAAAAATATGTTTATTTTTTACTTTGCAGTTTGCCTTTGAGAGGCTCTACTTTACTATTATCTAAAGAGTGGGAATATGTGGAGGAGATCCAAAGTAGGAGAAAATGGGGTTACTTTATCAGAAACTGGAGTTCTCCTATTGGGTCATCTCCTCCACTCACCCGCCATCCTCCCCACTGAGCTTTGCATCCTTGTGATCGGCTTCCAGTGTAGATAAGGGAGCGTGGTACCAACGTGGATAAAGGGAGATGGGTCAACCTGTTTGACACATGCATGCTTACATACAAGAAATTCAAAATTTCAATGGCTCTAAGGTAATTGTGGCACCCCGAAGAAACTTCAAACAGTGTTTTTCTGTGGAGGAGATTTTCCAATAGAATTCCAGCTAATGGTAAGTAACCCTATTATGCATATTATGTAGATGCCAGAGATGTTTGTGTATTTTGAGACTCAACGTAGAAGAGTATAAAACGAGTATTGCTATATGGTAATACTACTTCATCTCTTTTGACGGTAGTCTTCAAAAAAGTGTGGTATTATTCAAAGTCCAATTCAGTGTATTTTCCAGGTTTGTGACTGCTTTAATTTCTGGCAGGTTTTACAGTCAATGACAGCTACAATCAACAGACTCAATTTCCAGCTGTACAGCAGCTGCAGGATTCAAGCACACTTGAATCTCAGGCTCTTTCAACAAGTTACCCTCCACCAGCCCTTCTTCAGGTTCCAAGCACAGATGCTATTAACGTAGTAAGTACTGCTAGAAGGCAGGATTCATTGTCCTGTGTTCAGTGATGAGTCTCTTTGAACTACCTCATTGGTGATTAGGTCAACTGAGAAGTCACAAAAGTTTAAGGAATTCTTTCCTAGACTTCTTATGTTTAACAGCTGGAAAATCAGAGGGTTGGAGCACCTCTCCTATGAAGATGGGATGAGAGACTTGGGGTTGTTCAGCCAGGAGAAGAGAAGGCTTCAGGAGGACCTTATAGCTACCTTTCAGTACCTGAAAGGGGCCTGTAGGAAGGCCCCTTTCTGTTCACAAAAGTTTGTAGTGACAGGACGAGCGGTAATGGTTTTAAGCAAGAAAGGGGTAGATTGAATTATGAATTCTTGTCCATTCTTGTTTGCAGTGGGCAAATGTCAGTTAGAGAACTGAGGTAGGTTTTAGGATCTGGAAGAGTTTGAGTTAATTTCAGCCTACAGGCTTTGGAGTTTGCTTCTCTTTGTATCTTAAAACATGCTGTTGTTCCTGGGGGTTATTCTCTGGTGGTTTTTGCTCAGGAGGAAAAACCTGTTCAGAAAGTAGCAATGTCTGTCAGCAGCACTGTGTTTTGCTACTCAGTGTGGGGCTCATATTGTTTAAAATGGCTGCTTTGGTGTTAAATTTAACCCCTCAACCACCAGAAAATCTACAAGACTTGAGTCATGTTTTTGTGTAGATTCTCAGGGAGGCATAAGTGCACCACATTGTTTATTCCGATTCAGTAGGTGCACATTTTTTCTGCTTTCCTTCTCACTATGAAAGTGTGAGATGTAATATCACACTCTTTATTTCTTGTTAAATTTTATTAAAGCATAGATTTGATTATTTGTGGTGACTGTAAGTGCCATATTTTTTTCTTGCCTATTTGTGGGACTTTTTCTGTATTCTGTTACTGAAATTTACTTGAGGCTTTGATTTCTAGACTACTCGCTTGATACAAGATCAGCCATCACAAGAAGAACTTGAATTGCATACCCAACGGCCTCATTTCCTTGAGGATAATGAAGATCAAAGCAGGCGTTCATATAGGTTTGTTACAATTTTAGGTTCTGTCACAGTTTCCTGAGTCTTTTATGACTGGTATTTATGTGCAACTAATGAAAACAATTTTCTTCTGATAGATGTGAATATTGCAACAAGGGTTTTAAGAAATCCAGTCATTTGAAACAACATGTACGATCACATACTGGTGAGAAACCTTATAAATGCCAACTCTGTGGCCGTGGCTTTGTTTCCTCAGGAGTTCTTAAGTCACATGAGAAGACTCATACAGGTAAGAGTATACCAGCTCTGTGTTATCTAAAGACATGTCTGGGTTTTGTAAATGACCTGTGTAAGTAAACCTAAACAATGGCATGCTACCTCTTTGTTTCTGTTACTTTAAGGAGTTAAAGCATTCAGCTGTAGCATTTGCAATACCTCCTTCACAACTAATGGCAGCCTTACCAGGCACATGGCAACTCACATGAGCATGAAGCCTTACAAGTGCCCATTCTGTGATGAAAGCTTTCGAACAACTGTTCACTGCAAAAAACATATGAAAAAACATCAGGCAGTCTCCTCAGCTGTAGCAGCAGCTACAGAAACAGGAGGGGGAGGTAAATTACTTCACTTTTACTCTTACTATGTAACAAGTACAAATGTTTCAGTGGGTTACATGACTGCTATAACAATAATGTTATAAATTAGCCTTCCAGCATAGATAGTGTCTAATGTCCACAGCCACTGAAATTGCTCTGGTACCTAAATTGTTTAAAGAAATCAGTTTTCCAGGAGTCTGTCCAGTGTAATCAAGGTATTGTATTTTACATAGTTACATTAGTATGTCACTGAAGTAGAGTATTTTTTTGTCCTAAATAACTTCTATCTGTAGTTAATTATTGTAAAAATAAGAATTATAAATCTAGCTTTATTTAAAAGAAGTACAGACGTGAATAGGTAGACCTCTAAAAGAAATTGAGTCCAGGCACTTAATGTATCGGCCGTGTGGTTGTTAATAAACCCTTCTGTTTTTTTTTTAATTCAGGTAAGAGATTAAACTAAACAATGTGTGTATTTTTTTTTTAAAGTTACATGTGTTGAAGATGATGATGAAAACTCTGAAAGAAATTCCAGAAAATCTCGTCCTGGTGTCATAACATTTACAGAAGAAGAAACAGCAGAACTAGCAAAGATTAGGCCTCGAGAAAGTGCCACTGTCTCAGAAAAAGTTCTTGTCCAGTCTGCTGCAGAGAAAGACAGAATTAGTGAGATCAAAGATAAGCAAGCGGAACTGGAAGCAGAGCCTAAATATGCCAACTGTTGTGGTTATTGCCCCAAAAGCTTCAAAAAACCCAGTGATTTAGTCAGGTAAGGAATGGAAAAGTTTTGCTTCTTTTCAATTTTCTAAATTGTTCACTAGAAACTTAGAAGTAAGTTTCTTACAATTTTCTTATGTCTAAGCTGAAGTTTGACTCATATTTAGATGCATTTTTCCTTCTCAGAGCAGTTTAAAAATGTGTCAAAATGTTATATTCTGACTATGACTAAACTAGCCTTTTGATATTTCCTTTCCTGCAGGATTGAAATGATTATTCTGAGGTTTTTTCTTTCTATAGGACTTGCATATAAAAACGTTTGGAAAAAAAAAAAGGCAAATGCTTATATCATCTTATTTTCTAGCTCTGCTTACTATAACGTTAATATAAGTATTCAATTCCCTCTCAAATTAGTAATGTACAAAATGAATATTTCTACAAACTGACATAAAAGTAGCAATTCACACATACATGTATTTTGGAATTATTAGGCATGTTCGTATCCATACGGGAGAGAAGCCGTATAAGTGTGAGGAATGTGGAAAGAGTTTCACTGTAAAATCTACTCTGGATTGTCATGTTAAAACGCACACAGGTTAGTAAGATTTTTTTGAATGTCTTCATTTAGGAACCAGTTACTTTCTTGACAGACTGTTTTAATTAAAGATTTTGCAAGGAATGGTGTGTTTCACTATGATCTGGGAAATGGCACTATGAATGGCAGTGCTGGGTGAAATTAGGTGAATGAATCATATTATGCTGTTTTAAACAAACCATAGTATTATGGCCTTCTGTATTAGTAGGCTTATAAAGCAGTCACAGTCTCAGCTCATGGAAGAGCTACATATGTATCAATAATATTTTAATTTCAAGTCTGCTGTAGCATTTCAATGCTAAATTATTTTTCTGAGCAAGAGAGTGCAGTGGGAGGATTTTATAAAATTAATGTTTGTAATTTCTTTAACTTAATGTTTGTGCTGCTAAGTAGATGGAATAAGACTAAAAAATTACAATATTCAGCTACTTGAAAGATGCAAGCTGAATATAAACCTAATTTCTGTAATATTTAGTTTTTTACAGTAGTTTATATGTATTCATGAGAGAGATCTGGTTTTAACAGTAGCATTTTAAAATAACAATTCTGTGTAAATCAAAAAAAAACTTCTTTAAATCTTTCACACTTGCTTTCTTCTTACCAGTGAGCTTCTGTAATAAGCCCAATCCTAAACTAAGGATAATGGAAAGAACAAAGCAGGGATTTGATCCTGTTTCTCCAGGTTCAGTCACTTTGCAAGTTGTGGGACTTGGAACTAGAGATTGTATCTTTTTGCTCGCGACTTTTATTGAATATTTTACATTAATTTTATTCAGTTGTTTTCAGAACCCAGAAAAACTACGTAAAAATGAGCAGCCACCACTACATCCAGCAGTAATAAGTTCCTTGATGCCAATTTGGTCCACTATGCCATGTGATGATTTTGTTCCTAAGCCCACTAGTTCTTTTGCTTTAGAAATAATAAGAAATTCTTCCCCCTTTTTCTTTATTCAAGCTTTTTATATGATTTTACAGACCTTTTAACAATATAAAACCGAGCTTTGTAAATCATTATTTTAAATTCCTAAGCAGATTTTTCCAACCTGTTGTTCATTCTCTGTTTCACATCATGTATAGCACAATTTTGACTACCTTGGGTCCTCACTTGTATGCTTAAAGAACTCCCTTGCTGACTTCCAGTCTTGTGAAAATTGTCCATGTAATCCTACCTTTGTTTTCAGTCTTACAACTACTTTTCTTTAATTCATGAAGGGACTCTGTCCTTTCCTCCTGTGACACCAGTTTTCCTAAGGTCCTTTCATGTAAAACCAGTGTAAAACTCTAAAGATCCGTATACAGTCCTGTCAGTGAAAATCTGGTCTCCTTCCAAGAGCTCTCCTAAATTTGTGAAGTGTAATTTTCACTACAGAAGCCACAGCAACTTTTCCCTATTACAGCTCATTAGATCTTGTGGGATTTTTTTTTTTTATTTTATAATTGAAAAGCTACTCTGCTACTCACCTGTAAAAGAAAGTTCCCTGGATAGGAACGTACCTGACTTCCTCTGTAATAAACATTGATGCACTTTTCTTTTTTTCTCTCTCTTTTCCCCTTTTCTCCCAGTGGGTAGTTGGTTTTTTTTTTTCTTTATTGGGAAAGAGCACTAGACTATTTTCTCCATGGTAGACAGCTTTGCTACAGCCCAGATGCCCAGTGTCTTACTGCTTCATGTTATTCTTGAGCTCTTTCTTCTCAATTTGAAACAGAATGTTGTCAGGGGTTTACTCAGTTTTGTTGAGCACAGTGACAACAATGTTAGGATTTTGTAATCTGTATTTGTCATCTGAAGTAGGCTGAATTGCAAATCAGGAATTTGATGAGAGATTCTTCTGTGTAAATGAGAACTAGAACTCAATAACAGGGCTCACAGACAGATGTTGATCTTGTGACTTCTTTGCAAACTGTAGTGTGTTCTGATCTGGCGGTTGAGTGAGCTTTGTTTCAGGGTTGATCTAATGGTTTTCCAGGTAAAAAGGATAAATTAGACACATGTAGTAGTACTGTTGTTTGTTGGTTTGGGCTTTTGGTTGGGTTTTTTTGTTTGTTTGTTTTCAAGTATTTTTACATCACAACTATAAGAGAAGTCTTGATTTTATTCTTTGGTAGGGCAGCAACACAAAATAGATTGTTTTCTTTCCCTTGTTTAGCTAGGAAGCAACGTTGTGCTGGAAGGCCTGGGAATTTTCAGGGGTTATAGTGGGTTTTCAGCTGCAGTGGCATATTTTCTGCCAGATATTTACCTTATGCTTTTTGTGAATTGCACAACTGTGAAAGTGGTTATTGAAATGAACCCCTTAGCTGCTTGTTGTTATTTGTAGTACATTAAAAATTCCATCTGAGATCAAGGATTTTTTTCAAATGTTGTACAATCTGAAAGGAGAGCAGAGAAAGGACTGTACGTGTATAGATCAGATTTCTATACTTCTAGATTACTTTGATACAGTTGTTACTTTGTTTTAGAATATTATCTCACTTAAATTGTATTCATATCCTACATGTAATCCATCAATACTAGTCAGTATTGAGGTAAAGGCTATAACAGAAGAATAAAGCTGCTGGAATTAAAAAGGAAATGAGTGTCTAAGTAAGGAGAAGCCCAATGCTGAAGCAGTCAAGATGAAATTTTTAATTCTTCAGTTTTATGAGCTGTGTAGTTGGTCAGAACTTGGTCAGTCAGGAAGGTGAGGTGAGGAGGACAGAGGCATCAAAGTGACCAAATAAGATTCTGTGCAAAAGTTTTAACAGGATATTGAGCTTTAGAAATAGGAAAAAATAAAATACCCTTCGTTGAGATCCTTAATTCATTTGAAAAACAGCCAAAATTGCAAAGGAAAGGGCTAGATATTTACATTTATTCTGTGCTGCTGATTTTTGGAGGATTTATCACTTACCTTTCTGTTTTTGAAACTTTCTCAGGCCAGAAGCTCTTCAGTTGTCACGTATGCAGTAATTCTTTTTCTACAAAAGGAAGTCTAAAAGTCCACATGCGTCTGCATACAGGAGCAAAGCCCTTTAAATGTCCACATTGTGATCTACGGTTTCGTACCTCAGGGCGCAGAAAGACCCACATACAATGTCATTATAAACAAGAGACAAAGAAAGTTAGGAAGCCTGTCACCCGTGCTTCAGCTGAGGGGCTACAACCAGTCAGTCTTCTTAATTCATCCTCAACGGACCCCAATGTTTTCATCATGAATAACTCTGTGTTGACGAGTCAGTTTGATCAAAATTTACTTCAGCAAGGACTTGTGGGGCAGGCTATCCTGCCTGCTTCGGTGTCAGGTAAAAATTAATGACTTTTTGGTGGTGGTATTGAGATCAAATACTGAACTTTGCTTTCTATTAGAGTTCAGAAAATTATGCCAAACACTACTTTCAAACAGGTAAGAGTTGTACTGAATTAATGATTATGTCACAGTGGTGACATCAATAGGAATTTATTTAAGAATGAAGGGGAAAATGTACGCGGTTCACGTCGAAAGATCTCTTGAGTTCTCCTGTGGTGTTACACTGCAGAAAGCAAGAAAATACAGATAACGAGTATCTGGAGTACTTGCATTCTTTTTGGTAGTATTTTGTTGCCTTTCCTTAAGAAGGAGAGTACCAAAACAGTTATTCTGTAAGCTTTTTGTTCCATAAGACTAGTTTAGTGTTCAAACATTAGATCACCGAGCAAAGAAAAGTTTGTCTACACTAGTTATTTACGTGAGTAACAGAGTGTGTTTTAAGGGCAAATGCTCTGCTGTACATGTGTAGTTAATAGTCTGAAATAAAAAGGAAAAACCTCACACAGCCAAAAAAAACCCCAACCAAAAAAGGAAACAAAACAAGAAAACACTTTGGTGATGCCAAAACCTACTAGTGTAGGCATGTATGTTAAATAATTAAATGCCTGGGATATTAAGTCTTACCAATTGAAAGCGACCACAGCTGCATTAGCACATTGAATGTGCCACGGACCGTTCTTTGACTCTGCGGCCAGCTGGCACGGAATACTTAACATGCCTCATGTTGCAGAAAAGCAACCTTTTGAGATGATCCTTGCAAATTTCAAAATTGCTTTCAGGAATTATCCCTGTGAGTTCTAGCTGCCTTTAGGCAAAGTTCAAACAAGGACAATTTTAAGAGCAGAATAGTGTTCAAGTGTCTGGAAACGTTCCGTGGTACTATTAAATCTATTACTTAAATTGTGGGTCTTGGACTATCAGTCTGTCACTTGAAAGTGAGACTTTTATCTTCTCTGCTTCTTCGGCACTTTTTTCGGTACGTCTGTGATTTTGTAGTTATGCCCACAAAGTCACAGTAGTTTACCAGTCTTATATTTAACTACAGCCATTGCAGATTTTCTGATTTGACCTAAGCTACTGTTGTCCAAAACCAAGAAAATGTTGATTGCTCTGAAGATACTGGAAAATGTTATTTCACAGGCACAGTAAAAACTGCCTGTTTGCTTGGAATTTTGAGCGAACAGAATAAAGAGGAGTCTTTAGCATGTTCAGATGTGCTAGAAAGAGGCAGGAACCTTTTTTAAATCAAAATTACTGATGTGAGTTTTGCCCAGAGTGGGTATTTCTTCGGTGCATTGTAAGGCAGATTCATTATAGTAAAGGATTTTGGAGAGGGAAAGAGAGATGTTTTTGAAGTGTTGACCAATGGAAACTGGTTGATCCATATTGAAGGTGTTTGGCAAAGAAGGTATGTCAAACACAAGGTGACTTTTTCCTTGTATTCTCTCAAGACCTTTTGTAGAGGTCTGTTCAACTTTTGAAATTAGGAGCTTTCTAAGTTGTAAAGATTTTGGATTTCAGATGCTAATATACCTTTATTTTAGTCCGAGCTAGCACACAGAATGAACCTTGATACCTTCTTGAGCAATGTGCTGTGCAAAAATGTGGCAGTAACTTTCATGGGTATCTTCAGAATCAGTATGTACATAGCATGTATGGAAGTTATACCAAATTTCTCCAGGTTTCCAAAACTGCTTTGGATTGGGTCTTGTTTTGTAGAATGCTAACTAGTGCTTAAATAATAAAAAAACCCATTAAATTACATAGAACTTATGAAGCTTTAAAGTAGGTAATCGCCTACTTCAAATTATTTTTCTTGGCATAAATAAATGTGTGTTTGCATAGTTTCTGTATTGATTTAATTTATAGAAATAAGCTAAAAGAGGCAGTCAGTAATGAAAAATAAAAACATTATAATATAACTGTTTTCTTTGGTAGCTGGAGGTGACTTAACTGTGTCCTTGACAGATGGTAGCTTGGCCACTCTTGAAGGAATACAGTTACAACTTGCTGCTAATCTGGTAGGACAAAATGTTCAAATTTCTGGAATAGATGCCACCAGTATTAACAACATAACATTACAGGTAGGTTGCTCACATTTTCTTGCTTCTAATTTTGTAGACTCACTTTGAGGGCTGAAGGAAGTTTACAGAATGTATGTAATTCTGGAAGAGTTCCCTTGAGTTGAATGACACATGCAGCAATACCATGCTATGAGTTGTACTATATTGGAAAACTTAACAGATGTACAGTGGGCTTTTTTTTTTTTTCTGGTTTGGATTCTTGATTGTTTTTTTTTCACTCCTCTGGGGTTTTGGTGGATTGCATTAAAATCAGATTGGGTTTTTTTGTTTTTTGTTTTTTTAAATTGCATTTTGTCTTTTCACTTCAGAAGCATTTTAGGCTTCACACTCAAGCCCCCAAAAGAACAGCCCCCGCTCCCAGAAACAAACCCAAACTGTAGCACAGAATGTTGTTTTTCCTTAACATAAGACACCTGCATTACTTGGCAAGCTTTTAATATTTGGATTCTCAATTTAAATTCCCATTGAGCTTGTAAAATGAACAACAGAAAAAGGTGAGATGATTACATTTAAATTGTAGCTGAAATGATGTGAAAGAGTGATTTGTTTTTTAATGAACCTGGTTGTGTTTCATCAGTTTCATAGAATCATTGAGGTTGGAGGAGACCTCTGTGGGTCACCAGGACCAACCCCCAGCATCAGGGGACATCTTCAGAATTACATTGGGTTGCTCAGTCTCAAGAAGTTTTTGACATAAAAAGAAGAAAAATGTTTCTGTTTTGTTTCTCCCTGTCCCTAAACGTCCCTAGAGAATAAAGTATCTGTCTTAAAATACCAAGAACAGCTCTTCGACTGTGAACTGGGATCTTAATGAGCCATTGGAGCTGACAAAATAGATAAATTCTGATTTCAGTCTTCTGTCTGCTCCATGCCTTTTCACTTTCAAAGACCTGAAGACAGTGATGAGTGTCACATGCAGCAGTAGGACAGTACAGAATGCCAGCACTGTGGGTACCTGGTGCCCAGGGTGCTCATATGTAACCACAATCATGATTTCCCAAACATTTTGCTGAGGGAAAGGAGAGAAGAATCTACAGGTGAAGCTGAGTAGATTGTTTACATAATGACTTTGGAGACAGGCTGTATGCAGACCCTGACAAAATAAATGTAAAATGATTAATTATAAAGTTTAAATATTATATATACTCTATATGCAGTGAACATGAATTCAAGATTTATGTTAGGAATATTCACTTAACCCTTATTTTTTAACTTTAGAGTGATCGGATTGAAAACTTGCTTTTTCAGATTGATCCAAGTCTTCTACAGCAGACGTTACAGCAGAGTAATTTACTTGCTCATCAGCTAACTGGAGATACCAGTATGGCTCCACAGAATCCCCCTCTCCAGGCAACAGAAAATACAGTGCCAGCTAACGTGGTTATTCAGCCTATATCAGGCCTGTCTCTGCAGCCCACAGTAACATCATCTGCTAACATGACAATCGGATCCCTATCTGAGCAAGACTCGGTGCTGACAACCAGCTCTAGTGGTAAGCTGTGCCAATGATTTTATTAGACTTTGAATTTCTTAGTTTTGCTTATGGTATTACTCCCCTTGCCCCCAAATACCTCATTTAATAAAATAGGCGTAGGGTTCTTGTATGAGCATTTTCCGCAAGTTTTACAACTTTGTGTTACTGTTATTGAATAGAATATTTTCAGAAGGCAGACTACGTAATGAAAATATTGCAGAACATCTATAGTCTTCAGAAAAATATTAAAATCTTTTTTCTGAAGATCTTAAC
>JAVSBS010009389.1:1877-21251 GCA_033124195.1 Coracias cyanogaster | reverse complement strand
CGCGGCCCCGCGCCTCCCCTGCGGGCGCCGGGGGCCGCAGCGGCACCGGGGCGCTCGGGCGGCCGCTCGGCGGCCGGTGCCTCACGGTGGCTCCGCGGGAGCTGGGGCGGGCGGGCTGGGGTCAGCGGCTTGCGGCGGCCGCGCCCGCGGGCACCTTCTGTCCCGCCGGGCCCTGCTCCTCGCGGCTGCCGCCGCTGCGCTCCCCGGGGAGCCGTCGGTGATGGTTACCAGAGCGGGGCGACGGGTAACGGGCGGTCGCTGCTGCCGAGCCCCCGGCGAGAGGCCGCCGCTGAGGGGGCTCCGCGCGCTCCCGCCTCTGCCTTTGCGAGGCGCCGGGGAAGCTCCGCTCCCTGCCGGAGCCGGCTTTGGGGAATCGTCCCTCCTCGTACCGGGCGTCGGCGGGGGAAAACAGAAACGCCTCGAAACTGGTGTTGTGGCGGAGGTGATTTTTGTTCACGTAAATAACGGTCTGGAGCGCCCTGGGCTCTCTGCTCGCTCTCACCTGCAGCTTTTCTTTCCGGTGCTCGGATCCCGGGAGTCGCGGTCGTGCCGTCCCTTTGGACGGCGAAGACGGGCAGGTTTTCCTCGGGTGGGTACAGTCTTGTCGGGAGGTGAGCGGGAAAGAAACGGCTTGCGAAAAGCTTTTTTGTTAACTTGCATCATCAGGTCAATGCCCGTTCTTTTTTTTATATATATCTAATCTGAGTTAGGAGGAATAACTCAAAACCCTGGAGCAGACCCAGGTGCCTCTCTAGAGCCTGGAGAGCCGCCGCTGTGGCGCAGCGGGCGCGGCGCGGGGCCGCTCCCTGGCCGCGCTGCGGGCTCCGGCTCCGGCGGAGAGCCCCGGGCCCGCTCTGCGCCCGGGCGCCTCTGCAGCGCGGGGAGCCGGGAACCCTGCGTGCCGCCGCGGGGCCGCCGCGGTCAGAGTTTGGAGCAGAGCTGGCGCGGCGCAGGCACACGCGTTTGCCCCGGAGAACAGGGCGGGTCTGGCGGGTGTGCTGGGGAGAGCCCCAGAGCTGTCTGCTTGGGCGCTGAGGATGAGAAGGCGCCGGAGACAGGCAGAGGAACCCGCCTCTGCTGCCCGTCAGGCACCCTCGTGTCTCCTCTCTTCAGGTCTCAGGAGGACTTCAGGGCTCCTTGCTTTAGTTTCCACCTCTCGTTTTTCTGTAGAAACAAAAGGAGGAGTCTTCCGAAGCCTGGAGCCTCTGAAACTGTGTTTAGCACCGGTGTGTCAATTTATGTTGAAAAGTAAAAAGGTGATGTAAAGTCAAAGAGGTGAGTTTAAAACGGGTGTGGAGCTTTTCTAGCACGGTAATTTACTTGGGTTAGGGGAGCAGAGCTTACTCGGTGTGCCTCTCTGACTGACCTGGGAGTAGACTCCTGAAGAAGCAAGGCATCTCTAGGATTTGTTTGGATGATTTGCCATAGGACTGGGATTGTGTAGAGGGCTCAGGACCAACAGTGACTGTTCCAATTTCGTTTATTGTTTAGGATTTTTGTAGCTTGTGTGTGGCACGAGGCACCAAAACTTGTCTTGAGAGCAGAGACTTGGTGTAGGCTGTATTTGGCTTGTATTGAGATGTTTACAAATGTAGACACTGGAAATGTTATAAAATGGGAAAGCATAGCAAGTGTAGTGGTACATTTAGAGTTCGGTGCCTTTATTATGTACAACTTATATTTTGGTTCCTTGAAGGTATACCAGGAAATAAACCCACCTGAACGCATTCCTGTGTAACCTGCCCTGGGTGAACCTGCTTTGGCAGAGGGCTTGAACTAGATGATCTTTAGAGGTCCCTTCCAACCCCTACCATTCTATGAAACTTTCTTGAAGATGCTTCTAGGACAGCTTTCTTAAGCATTTCTCTGTTGCATGCTTATGCTAAATGTTATAGCAAAGTAGCAAGATATAGATATGGCATTTTCAGTAAGAAGCTCAAAAAATTATGGTCATTATATAGTCTAAGAACAAAAATGAAAAGAAATTCAGCTTTAGCATTCTTTTGGTTTTAGCTTTCATGTGTAACAGAATAGGGAGTTCAATTTTTAATTATGTAATTGTCATTCTCACAAATAATAGCTCAGCTGCATTGCCACCGGTGTTGCTTCCTGGAAAAAGGTAAAGCCAAACACTGGTGAGTTCTATTTCTGTAGGCAGTGCTGACACCATAACCCTCAGGGTTTATCTTGTGCTCATCATCTGCCAGCTGGCTCTTGGATATACGTAACTGTGCCTCTGCTGCTCACTGCTCAAGCCTGGTGTTGGACAGTTGCACAGTCCTGGTTAAGACTATTTGTGTCCGTAATTATTGCAGCCTGGTTTAATCCATGATAGTTAAAGGAGGATCAAGGAATGTTTCGCTACTATTTGTGTAATGTTGAAGAAAGTGTTCCCGATACACGTCTTGATGCATCTCAGTGGTCTCATTTTCATATGACTGTGGTATGGGAGCAATAATAAAATTCTGTACTGCTTTTCCCTGGGAATTCTCAGTATTCTGGCCAGATCAGGTCAGTTATTAAGCAAAGCAGTTGTAATTTGGCCCTGATGCGGGAAGGACTGAATGACTGTACTTTCTCCTGTGCAAATCAGAGTTGATGAGAGGGTTTAATAATCTGACTTGGTCTTCAGTTCTGTTCTTGTAAATTTTGAGTTGTAAATGAGACTTGCAGGATTTTTAATAATACATTCTTATTGATCATTCACCTTTTTTTACCTGGTTATATTCCCTTGGCTTCTGTGACTGATGTAGCACCATTTAATGTAGTAATCAAATTGATGCTGTGGGAAGCACAGGAAGGAATAGCTTTATTTTCATTTGGCTATTATCCTTACCAGACTTGGATGCATTTCTATATTTACGACAGAACAATTTCCTGAAGGGATGTTCCTGACTTCACGTAGTATAAATACCATAGAGGTTATAAATGCGATATTTAATTTTAAAGTAACCTTTACTATTCAGTTGTGTATAAACTGGTTTCTCTTTGTAATTACCAGATGGACTAAAAATGTGAAACTGGCCTGTTTGGTTTTTTTCTCCTGCAAAAGCTGGAATTGTGGCTTTTCTCTGTGTGAACAGAGGATGAAGGCATTCTGCTGCTACCTTTTTGTCTGTACTTTGGTGGTGAAGCTGTGTCACATCTTAAACTGATCTAAGGGCAGATTGGCATGCAGAAGGGCTGGTCCTGTTCTTTGCTCTGTCTCGCACCAGCTCCAGCATTTACTGGATGTATTCCTGACCCTGTTTAAATAAGGAGGGCACTAATCCAGCCCCTCTGTGTCCCTGTCTCCTCAGAAGATCAGCTTTTGCCAGGTAAGCAAGTTGAGTGAGTTCAAAGAAGGACTGCACGGTACCAGAGATGTAATTGATTTTTGTGGTGTAAGAACAGCCATAGAATCAGGTGAAACCATCTAGTCCCCTCTTCTTTCCTGACAGTAACAAAAAAGAGAAGAGCATAAGGTCAGGGTAAATTATATAAACCTTTGATAGCTTCTTTTCTCTCATCAGCTGTAGGATGTCAAGACATAGGTGATGTTTGCATTTATTTTGTGAATGGTGAATGTATTTTTCTTTTGTGAACTTGCCGGTGTCTCCAGTCCATGTAAGGTGTATAGCACTGACACCTGCCAGGGCCTGGAGACCTTCCAGAGTGCAAGAGAATGTAGGTGTGAACTACCTCTGCCTGTTTGCTTTTGAACTTGACAGCTGCTAACTTAATTTCATATTGCTTAGCTTTTGTATTGTTTGGGAACAGGGAACCTTCTTCAGGCAACTGATGATTTTCTAGGTTTCTGTCACATGTCACTGCAGTACTCTCTGTTTCCAGGCAGAACAACTCTAGCCTAATTGATTATTTCTCATTATTCATATTTTCAAGCCTTTTTTCCTTTTAAAAAATATTTTCTCCTTCCATTATGTACTCTTGAAATGAAGAGCAGGTGATGCAGCCAGGATTTAAGCTGCAGACATTCTATAGCTTTATATGGTGGCTTAATTAGTAGTAATTCCCTCATGTTAGGTTTACTTTTATTTATATATGCTGATTAGATGTGAGCTAATGCTTTTATCAGTCTGTCATGACTCCAGTAAAACCTTCTGAATATTAATGATCAGTTTGGAGCACATCACTCTCTATGCGAAGTTAGGATCATTTTTCTTTGGACTGTTACTTACTTGCACTGAATTTGTTATTTCCTGATTATTCAGTCTTGGGGTTTTTCTGCAGGTCTTCAGTCAGCCCTTCTCTTTACTACCAGAATATCTTATATCCTCAGGAGACTTTCACTCTGCTCGTTGCCCGTTTTCCAGATTGTTTACAGATACGTGGTGTAGCAGAGCACTGCAGAAGGCTCCCGGCTGTCTCCCTCCCTGTGAAAACGGACCATTTATGCCTACCCTCTGCTGTCTGTTCTCAGCTAGTTATTAGTGCAGGCAAGGGCTTTCCCATTTATCCTTCAGCTGCGGAGCTGCTGAAGCTCAGTGAATGTCTGTTATCTTGTCTTGCAGTTTTGTCACCGCTATAAATGCGTGCCCATGGGTGCCCCGGCTTCTGAAGAGACTCTGCCTGTCCTCGCAGCCCTGTCTGAGGCTCCTCTCCAGCACTCCTGGGCAGTGAATCCAGCCTGGAAACAGATCTGGCTGGAAACAAACCCAACGAATAATAAATTAATGCTGATTTAGTGCTCCTGTACTGTTAGTATACAAATGTGTGAATTTAATTAGAATCGATTCAGTTAGCTAAGGACATATTTCTGTGCTTGCTGATGGAAATGGTGACCTTAGAGGCTCAGCTGTAGTCTAGACAGAAGGCAGTGTGTCTATGCTCAGACTTGCAATTTTTATTTCAAGTTGGCATGAATTTGATGCCATAGTTAGATTAGTATGACTCGGTATATGAATTGCACCTTGGTACTAATTCAATTGATTTTGTGACTGCTTCTTGGACATTTTCCCTGTGCTGAGGCAGAACAACAATCTGATGATGGGTTAACATCTGGGATTCCTTAAAGACAGTGAATAAGGAGAGGTTTTAGTGCATTTATTTAAATTAATAGGGATTTAGTATTACTTTTTATCCTATATATGGAGTTTATTCTAATATATTAGGAATAATTGCATCATACATATTCCAAAAATACGTAACTGGAAATTTAAAAACTTTGTTACTGCTGCCCTTGTAGCGTTTTGTAAATGCTAGAATTTTGTGGGATCTATGTACATTTAAGCTTCCTCAATACAAAAAATATAGGTCTTTCATGACACTTCACTAAACAGGCTTTTCAGGCATGTTCCTGAAGATTCACATGCAGATTCACCAGTTCTACTGTCCTACATAATAACAGCTTTCTGCTGAGGGGTTTTCTGGGTTGTCTTTGTGTGGAGAGCTGAAGTTAGATGACTCTGGTTTAGATTTGAAATGTATTGCTCAGCCAATAAGGTCTGTTTTCTCACTTTGTGTAGGTGTTTCTGTAGGAAACCTCGATTTGTGTAAATATATGGCTATATGACTTGGAGGTGTGTTCCCTTCCAGAAGAGGAGGGCTTGTATGTGGTTTTGTGCTTTATTTTCCAGGTGGTAGAAGGTGGGGTTTGGGGTGTGGTTTAAGGCTGCTTTTCTGCGCTGCCAGCTCAGGTGCGGCATGGTTTGTCTGCTGTGGCTGGAGGGTTGGTGTAACGTTGGGAGCGTCGAGCAAGCACGTGCTCAGCAGCTGATAGAAGCATTTTTAACTGCTGTATAGGACTCTGCTTTTGCTATTTTGCTCATGTAGTTCATTCTGACATGGTTTTCATCAAAGAAATAGTCCTCTTTACAAATTCAGCTTCTTTTTTCCTTCGGCTCGGATGAAAAGGTTTCTAATAGTTCTCAGGAAAGCCAGGGAAGATTTTTTTTCTTCTTCTTATTTTACAGTGCAATTGAGCTTTATTCATGGGCTGACAGAGAAAGGCACAGGGCTTGGTGAAAACCTGAATGTGGATTAGCTCAGCCACAGAACAAAATTATACTTTCCTGACATTTTTAAGATAAATACTTCATAGAGTCTTTTTGGTTGGAAGAGGCCTTTAAGATCATTGAGTCCAACCATAAACCCACCATTGCCAAGGCTGCCACTAAACCACGTCCCTCAGCACCACATCTACATGTCTTTTATGTATCTCCAGGGATGGTGAATCCACCACTGCCCTGGGCAGCCTGGGCCAGGCCTTGACAACCCTTTTGTGAAGGATTTTTTCCTAATGTCCAGCCTAAACCTCCCCTGACACAGCTTGAGGCCGTTTCCTCTTGTTGTATCACTTGTTACGTGGGAGAAGAGACTGACCTCCACCTGGCTTGAACCTCCTTCCAGGGTGTTGTCAAGAGCGAGAAGGTATCTTCTGAGCCTTCTTTTCTCCAGGCTGAACAGCCCCAGTTCCCTTGGCTGTGCCTCATAAGACTAGGTCTCTAGACCCTTTCCCAATTTCCTTGTTCTTCTCTGGACACACTCCAGCACCTCAATGTCTTTCTTGGAATGAGGCGCCCAAAACTGAACGCAGGGTTCCAGATGTTTCCTCCCCAGTGCTGAGTCCAGGAGGAGAATCCCTACGCTAGTCCTGCTGGCCACACCAGTGCTGATACAATCCAGGATACTGGTGGCCTTCTTGGCCACCTGGGCACACGCTGGCATATAGTCAGTCAGCTGTCCACCAACACCCCCAGACTCTTTTCTGCCAGGCAGCTTTCCAGCCACTCTTCCCCAAGCCTGCGGTGTTGCAGGGGGTTGTTGTGACTCAAGTACAGGACCCAGCACTTGGCCTTGTTGAGCCTCACACGATTGGCTTTGGCCCTTTGATCCAGCCTGGCCAGATCTCTCTGTAGAGCCTTCTTACCTTCCAGCAGATCAACACTCCCACCCGACTTGGTGTTGTCTGCAAATTTACTGAGGGTTAATTGGAAACATTCATTATTAAAAAAAAAAGTCAAGAAGAGAACCTGTATGCCCTAAATGTTTTTGGTTCTAGCAGTAAATGGATGGAGAGCCCTGCAGATCTTCCATCCAATTTGTGTTTGTCTAATAAATAATTTTCCAGATCACCTGGCAGTGAGTGGCCTCTCAGTTCCTTCCCTGCAAAGTTTACCTTGGTCATGTGAGATCTCGGTGTGTGGGGAGTCTGGGAACACCTTGGAGCTGGGAGTTGAACTGTGGGACCACAGGTCTGCTGGCTTCTGGTTTGCAGCAAGGACATGACTTTACAAGGAGGTATATTATTCTTTATCGTTTTACACGGTGTAATACGCATGTAAAGCAAATGCTATAGCTGCTGTTACAGTATTGGAAGAAACAAAAGGAAGTAGGAGTTGTTCAGAAGGTTATCTGTCAAGATGTCTCCTTGGTGAGACCTTGCAGTTGCCTATGTCAGTCTGCAAGTGCCAGGTTGTAATACGGTCTTCTGGCTGCAACTGCCGACTTTATCACTTTGTGGTGTTTGGTACCATGCTCGTTCACACTGCTGTGTCATAGGATCGAGTGGTCTTGTCCGGGGAGTCAGCATCATCTAGGGCTGCCAACTGGAGTTTTTCAGCTGCTGGTCCATCATCGTGAAGTTTCCCACACAAATGCCACACAAACTGCAAAAACGGCTGGAATTTTCCAGCAAAGTGAATACAAAAGCACAGAGGAGGTTGTAGCTTTGTCTGTGCAGAAGAGCTGATGAGGAAGTTCAGATCATCTCTGCCTCCAAGAAAAAGCTAAAGCAATTTGGGTTTTTGGAGAGCTAAGTGTCTTGGTTTTGCCAGTGGTATATTAAAAAAAGTGAGGCTTTCATCCCCTGGGAGGAGTGGAGATATGGTCTGTGTGCGGTAGTCACTCTGTTGGACCCAGCCTGGGAACTCTGCAGTACGTGGGGTCTTGCCGTAAGAGAGAGCGAGCGAGAGCAAAGGTTTAAAATTTCTCTTGAGCGCTGAACAGAAGCTCTGCACCAGCAGGGCAGCACCTAGGTGTTCCTTACCTTTTGGACACTTAATCTGTGCCTGACTGTTCTGCTGCTGAACTTGGTCATGGGTATGACCATGTGAAGCAGGAGCTGAGGCGAGTTGACTGTGATTCCAGGGGATCACAAAGTTTTTATAAACTTCTACTAAAATGCCACAGACAACACGAAGTCTAAGTCCTCCTGTTGCTCAAGCTTCAGGAAACAGTGCTCATGTGATTTCTCCTGCTCGCAGAAACTCTCTCTCTGATCTCTTGAGCAGCATTCCATATCTTAGAAAATAGAAACCGTTGGCACTTCTCCTGGTTTGTGCACCCAAAAGGGTTATTCATGTGCAATTGCTGAGTGTGATGCTTGCAGCTGGAGAACGCTCCTTAAAAAAGGAGCTAGTGGGGGTGACAGCCAGGTTGAGTTTGCTGTCCTTCAGCTCAGGTTGTTCGTTTTATTTCAGTATACCCTTGACTGGGTGTTTTGCGCGTGGTGAGAGGCTGTGTGTCTGGACTCCTTTGTGCAAGTCATTGCTGACTAATTTTTCTGTGGATGTGCTCTCATGGAGGGAGTGGTCTCAGATGTATGATAGGAGAAGGGGTAATGGGCTCAGACTGGAAGAGGGTAGATTTAGATTGGAAGTTAGAACGAAATTATTCTGAGGGTGGTGAGACACTGGCACAGGTTGCCCGGGTAAGCTGTGGATGCTCCATCCCTGGAGGTGTTCAAGGCCAGGTCAGATGGGGCCTTGAGCAACCTGGTCTAGTGGGAGGTGTCCCTGCCATGGCGGGCGGGTGGAACTAGGTGATCTTTGAGGTCCCTTCCAACACAAACCATTCTAGGATTCTTGCTCAGAGGTGTTACTTGCTGTAAGAGTGATTGACTCACTGCAGCACTCCTTGTCACTCAGCCAGAGGTCCAGGTTTCTATTCCAAACCTGCAAGGAAGTTGGAGAGCGTTGCTGGCATCTTTTCTTTGGGGAGTATCCTGGTTCTGCTGAACTTCGGTGGTGGCATGCCAGAGAGCATAGATGTGGAGATGCAGGGATAAGAAACATCATTCCCTCCAAAAAAAAGTTCTGAAATATTATTTCTGAAATATGTTTCTGAAATAACTGCTTTGGATGGTGAATGGAAGACTTTTAATTTTCTTTTTTTTTTTTTTTTTTCAATGAAGATGACCTGCCTGGGTATGGACGCACACAGCCCTTCTGGCCCCTTCTCCAGCCTGAGGCAGTCATGCCAAGGCTGTGATGGAGATTTCTCGCACCCTTCTTACCAAATGCTTTTTGCCGTTTTGAGGGTTTTTTTGTTCCTATTCACGCATGTGGAATACAAATTGATACACATTGTGTGATGTGTATCCCCATGTAGTTTTCATAAATTCTTTGCAAATGCATAGGAGTGCTGGCAATGATTCCCAGATTAGGGGTAGCCTGAGAGTTTCTGTTATAGAGGATTACGGGCTTCATAACTCCTGGAGCTGGGTGTTTCAGCAGTCCTGTGAAATCTGGGAAGCAGCAGCTTCGGTGCCAGGCTGACTGGCCGCGTGTGTACTACAGGAGCTTCACCGGCATAACGAGATCGTCAAGCCTTCTGGTAGTGGTTCAGCTTACACCAAGAGGAATGGCTTTTATTGTTACACCTGGTAGTAACTGGCTAAATGAAATGTTTTCGAGGGTAATTCTAGGCCACTATAATTATATGTGTGTTGCCATTCTCACCAGTATAAAAATGTCTTTAAGCCATTTGCGGGGCTCACCAGTTGGTGACTTGGAGGGAGTCCTTTGCCTGTTCCACATGAGTGCATTCCACTTTGGGTGGTATTTTAATGTGATAGAAAAATATTCTTCCTCACTGATCACAGCTTTTCTTGGCAGTGTGGTGACCCCTAAAGACTTCTAAGAAGTCTGTCCTGCTTTTTTTTTTAATCATCGTATCCCAAAGGGAGCAGAATTCCTAGAGGACATTTAAACTTTGATCCTGAAGAAGAGATGGGTCTGTAGTGCTGTGAGGCAGAGCAGAAGCTGCCTTTGGAAGGGACTGAGCTGTGTGCTCATGTTGCTTGCAGCTGAGCTGCAAACAGCATCCTCGTCTCCGCTGCACTTCCAGGAGAAACAGTGTGCGCAGGGATGCTGCGGCACAGCTCAGGAGCTGAGTTGCTCTTCCCATCTCTCCTGAGAAGCTGATTTGGTCTGGAAAAAAAAAAATCATCTTTTTTTCCTGGTTTAAAAAATGTTTTATTGAGGTTACAAAACAAGCACAAGACAGCCTTCGGACAGCAGCGTTTAAAACTGTGTTGCACAGGATATCTGAGACAGAAGGAGGCATTCACTGAGCACTGAATTTTGTGGGGTTTTTTTTGTCTGTAGTAGAAGGATAGTGGAAGTTCTTCCTTTGGTATTTCGCAAGATAACTGATTTTTTTACCCCCCTTGACTTTGCTTCATTCTTTTGAAATAAAGACAGCAGTTTCTTGACAAGGAAAGCACAGAGAATCTTGTGCTTTCTTTATTAAAAAAAAAAGGAAGGATTAAGAAACAGAATAGTTAATCATGTGATACAGTAACCTTTGAAGAAATTCATAGTAGAATAGGAATATGAATTTAAGGCTTTACATAAAGCCAGTAGAAATACTGTCAGTACTTCCTTTTCATAAAATAAGAACTGTTTAGGCAGAAATATTATTTAGCCTTTTATAGAGGTCTCCAGACTCTAAGTCTCTGTACTTTCTCTGATTGGTAGGTAGGAGTTGTTGGAGCAGGGGTGAAATGGCTTGAAACACATCCACCAGAAAGCTTCATTCGTGACCTAAGCATTAATCGCCTAAACTGACAAGTGTTGTAATGCAGGTATCTTGCTTTTCTGTAGTTTGGTTCCTTTGATGTGATGTATTAATGTTTTCTCAGATCTGTACCCTTCAAACATCATTCTGGGCTGTGGATTGATTGTGCACATGGCATCCTGCTATTTTTATCATGTCTGCACATTAAAGTCAACTGCTTATGTAGCAGCCATCATCAGTCACCTTGTTGGCCTAGAAATGATGTAAGGGAATACAGTCTTAGTATTGTCAAAGCTTTCAATAAGGAAAAGCCAACAGAGTTTAAATCCTGATCTTGTAACATTTCCATTAGTGAAGTTTGAAGTATTTTTATCCTATCATAAATCACCAGACTCCAATTTTCTTTTCTATTTTTTAAGAGAACCCCAGGTCTTCCTAGCAGCAGTGACTCCAAATGGCTTTTCACAGCCTGCGGCCTTAGCTTTTGAGACTGGCACTCAGCTTTCCATAAATCAAGGGACTTGTTCCACACTCCAGCCTCTGCATCCCTGTAGCACAGTTCAAGCATCTGTGGTGGGGCCAGAAGAAAAAGCCGGGAAGCAGGAGCAGAGCTGGCTCCCAGGGGCTGGTCGGGAGCTCTGGGGCCTCCTCACTCCCAAGGGCAGTGGCAGCGGGAGCAGGATCTCTCTCTTATCTGGCCAAGCAGACACAGGCTGCAGTGATTTCTGCACAGCTGTTAGAAAGCTCCATCCCTTTTTTAGTGGTATACCTGTATACTTATAATTTTTGAGCAGTTACATCTCAGAAATGACAACTGTTGCCCCTTCCTCTGAGCATTGGTGTTAACACAGTTTGGTGATGGCCATCACCACTGGCCCAGCGCGGAGCTTGGCTGAGCAATGCAGCGCTGTCTTTCCCTCTCGTGCAGCGGTTAGATGAAGAGCAATGAGTCTTGTTACCGGTGATTCAATAATAAAAGGTAGAAAACAACTCCCAGTCTGCAGGGCAGCAGTGGTGAGGGGAGGGTCTCTGTTTCACTCCAGTCTGTCTGCAGACTCATTGCAGGGGGGACAGCCTCGCAGCTCTTACCTCCTTCCCTGTTTCTCCTCTGATCATATCTTCATTTGAAGGAAAACCAAAACATTTAAAGTCTACCTGAGGTGAATATTTAACAGGAGAACTGTATCAGGTGCCAGTGTATGGGGCTTCAATGGAAAGTGTTGGTCCCTTCATCAGACAGAATGTTACCCATTGCTGACTTGGCTTCCAAGAGAAATAACACTGCTGAATCCCAGCATTTGTGGCTTGGTGGAGGAATTATACAGAGAAATTTGTTACTCTGTGCTAGGCAGGAGGGTCAGACAGATGAATGAAACAGATCTCTTCTGGCTTTACTGTGTTGACTAATACTGACCCAAGAAGCATTACCTGAAGGGTCCGAGAAAACCAAGAGTACAGTCTAAAAATAGATTCCCACTGTGTCCTTTTGATTGAAGCTCTTGAACAAGTAGAGGTGTAGAGGACCTACACTCCTGCTGTGGGTTGACACCTCTCCTGCTACTAACCTAGTGTAGCTCATACACAAATGTAGAAAATGTACCTGAAAGGGCTAATTTAAAAAAAAAAAAAGTCAACTTGAGGTCAAGGACGAAGAATATAAGATGCTTAAATTTAAAATGTTGTAATAAAATACTGGGAATGGTGGGGGAAGCAAGGCATTACGTAGAAGGTTGCCTGCACATTTATGAAGGTATGTGGCAGTATTAAGGCACTTTTCTAAAGAGAAACTGTGATGTATCTCCCTGAGGAAGTGTGAAAAATGGTCCTATAGAGCAGTAAAATCTTAGACATAATCTACACCGGAGCTCATTATCATAATTATACTGGCAAATTCTTCAAGTGTAAGAGAACTAGAAAAGAGAGAGAAAGGTGATGAGATAGAGGTGTGGAATGAGAAGAGGAGGAAAAAAGCATTTAGGACTTTGCACCTTGGAAAGGAGCCACTTGGAAGACAGAAAATTATAAAGCCTTATGAAAGTGTGACCGGCACAGAAGGTGAGTAACAAATAACTGACATTTCTTAGAGCATGAGGACTGTTGGGACATCCAATAAACATCTACTTGTAAATCATACGGAAGGAAGATTTATTTTACACTGTTTTCATAATGTTGGCCGTTTCCAGAGAGTGGTGCAGAGGCCGAAAGCACAGAGAAGTCAGTTAGAAAAATAAGTTGAAGAGAGGTGACAATGGTTTTTTGTTGATAAAAAATTAATTTATTATAGTAAATAGAAGAGTTAACTTTGAGGAAACAGGAGCAAGTCCTGTGACGCTGAGTGATAAAATAGCATTTTAAATTCAGTATAGTGAAGTAAGACATCTGGAGACCAGCCCACCTATATGTATACAGTGATGAGCTCTGAATTGGCTTTCCAGTAATAGAGGAAACTTGGGGCTTATAATAGGCAGTTTTATCAAGATGATATCTCAGTGTGTGGAAAAGAAAATTGAAAGATAGGTGCTTGTGGAAAAATGATAGTGATCAGAACAGGAACCGTACTGCTGTGTAAGCCCCTGGTGCACACATACGTGTTGTGAATGCTGCTTGAGTACTGGTCTCATCACTCTCGAAGACCCAGTGAAACTGGGAGAGATCCTGCAATGATTGACAAGAATGGTCAGTGGTGTGAAATGAGTTCCTAGTAAAGTGTGGTAAATAGATAAAACTCTTCAGTCTCAAAAAGATATCTTTCAAGAGGATATGTTGGAAGCATATAAAGTTTTAGCAGCATGGAACATATATGAACCCCTTTGCTGTTTTTTCTGGAAAAAGTAGGAAGTTGTAGGCTCAAAACGAAGTGAGATATTTATAAAGTGGGAGCAGGACCTCCTCCTTTCTCTTTGGCGTTGAGGTTTTAATCTGTTGGAACAATTCCCTGGATTTAGGCTGATTTATTCTGCAGTTAACGCTTCATCAGAACGCTGTTCACAGGGCTTTGAAAGCTTAGCTCTAGAGCTCTGTTCAGAAGAGAAATCCTTTCGAATATTGGAGTAGGGATATGAAGCCTGGCAGGCTGAAAGAGCCCCTCTGATCATTTTTCATTGGGCAAATCAGTGGAACTTCTCAACAAAGTGTTTTGGTGGAAATATCTGCTGAAGTCAACTCCAGTTTGTACAGATCACAACACCCAGCCTAGCCCTGTGGCTGGTATCTTGGGGTTATTATTGGACTATTAAAATTTCTGTAGCAGCAAGAGCTACTGTATCTTCTCTCTGATAGTGAGTTGAGATGGTGGCCTATTACAGTTGTGGTAGGTAGTTCCAGCTTAAACTACTACAGACATAATACAGCAAAATACAAGCCAGTGGCAGTAGTGTTCCTTGGGGATTGCTTCATAGAATTTAGAAAAGGATGGACAGAAGGACAAGGCTTTTGATTCATGGAAACTGGACGTGGTTCCAATGTACAAGTGCTATTTATTTCTGGTTTATTAATTGTGGTTTTTTGCGTTTGCATACTCATTGACAAAATAAATTTGCCATTTTAAGCCCATAAAGAGCATCTTGCTAAAGATGGACTCATAGACTGCTCAGATGAATTGTGCTTTGGGTTGTTTCAGTTTAATGTCTGCTCCTGACCTGGAGAAGGGGTTTTGGTCACAAAGCTTGTCATTATTAATCCCAAGCACAAATACAGGCTGGGAAGAGAACAGATTGAGAGCAGCTCTGCAGAGAAGGACTTGGGGGTGTTGGTTGATGAGGAGCTCAACGTGAACCAGCAGCGTGCAGCCAGTCGCGTCCTGGACTGCATCCAAAGCAGCATGGCCAGCAGGTCGAGGGAGGTGATGGGCTGTCAGAGCTAGTCTTTGATTTAGCATCCAGAGTGTGTTACTTTATATTGATTTTTTTGTTTGTTTTGACCTGTTGGGATGGAAGAGTACTCTGTGTATAATAACAAGAGATGCTCATAATTTTTGTGACTACCAGGGAAGGAGGGAGGTACCAAACTAGATTTCATGGGTTAGGCTGCCTTACTGGTTTTTCTGTAACACAAAGCCTGTAAATAAATAAGCTCTGTATTTGGAAAGAACAGCAGCATCTCAGAGCACGAGGGCAGAAGGTTCTACCTGAGAGAGACTGGTGCTTGTCTGAAGTGTGCATGGATGCATGAGCAAAGAGGTGTCACTGGGTGCTATTCTTTTGCTGTTGCTCTTGAACTGTATTAGACCAGATCTTACACTACACCAGATCTGTGTGTCCTGTTCTTGTTCTGGAAAGTATCAAATATTTTTCAAAGGCAGAGATCAATTTAATATTAAACCTGTTATTCTGACATATTAACATCTGCCCTGAAAAATCAAGCAGGAGATGAATGTCTGCCTCATCTACGCCTTTAATGTGGAGTACCTGACTTGATTCCTTATTCATTATTAAACAGTTTTAGAAAGGGAATTTTTAAATAGTGCTGATGTGCGGCTTTAGCAGTCACTACTTCTGGATTTTCGTTTTTCTTTTTATTCTGGTCTGTGATATTTTCAGGTTAAAAATCTCATTGTTTATACATCTATCTTCCACTTGCAGCAAGGCAAATTTCCGTTGGATAAAAGGAAACAATTTTTTGCGATGAGAGTAGTGTGTAATGGTGTAAAATCTACATCCTTAGAGATTTTCAAATCTGTAAAGCCCTGAGCAACTGGATCCAGCTTTGAAATTAGTTCTGCTTGGAGTAGGAGGTTGTGCTAGATTAATGTGATCGCGTTCAGATCCCATAAATGGAAAGTGTGCAATGTCTGTGCTGTGCCATCCCCACTTGCAGTAGCGTGACTGCGGACAGGCTTCTGAGAAACTTCTTAGTAAGGGCCAGGGTGTGACAGAAGCCCATCCCAGGGAGCTCTCGGTGCAGCCTCAGGGATGCTGAGCAGCCTGGGCATTTCCAGTCTGGTGTCTCTGTTGTGTTTGTGCAGATGTTTAGGAACTGCTCCCTGACTCCTGCTGGAGGATCATCACAATGGCTGGAAGAAGCTGTGGTCAGTTGCTGCATCCTGTATCTGTTTCCACCCTCTTTGAAGCATGACATTATTACCTATTTTGCCAGAAAGCTTTTATCCGTTGGCCTGTGCTGATGTATATTAGATGTTAGTTTATAACCCTCGTTACTTGTATCCAGGGAGCACGATGACCATAGTGAGTGAACTACTTTATTTTTGTATTTCACCACTCTATGTGGTATACGTGATCCTCAACTTAGACTGCAGGATTTGGAGCTTACTCCAGAGCTCATTCTAAGTGCAGTCCCATGAACCAGTCCTGATGTTCATGTGGTTGTCTGATAGGCTCATTCAGTTCCCTAAAACAGCAGAAAGCTGGCCTGGCAAAAAAGGAGGCATTAAATCTGCTCACGTTGCAGTCAGACACGCCAGACACTGCCTACGGCAGAGTTGTGTCACGGCTGCAAGGGGATAGGGGAGCAGAGCAGAGAGCTGGAGGGTCTGATGTTCCTTTGCAGAGGCTGTGAGGTGAAACTGTAGTTCCTCTGTATCCTGAAATAATACCCTACAAAAAAGCAGCTCAGATTAGCCAGCTGAGTTCTGTCTTATATTCTGTATACACTTTATCTAAATTGATTAGATTTAGCATATCTTGAAGCTAAGTGCAGGCCCCTGCATATCATCTGGCAGTGTCCTGAGCACATACTTTACCCACATCGTGATTCAACTGAAGAGCTAACACTGCCAAAAAGCCTGGTCTCATCTCAAAGCAAGGCCTGTATACTTGACAGATTTAGAAAAAAGGTGGTACACAAGTAGCTGAAGGAGCCTTTCATCAATCTATTCAGTGAACCAAGAGAAAACCAGTCCTGGAAGAAACAATTGAGGCAGTAAGCAGATCTGACTTGCCACGTTACTGTGTAATCATCAACCTGGTGCAAGGAAAGGGGGGGAAGGAGTTTCTGGCTGGTGTATGGAGGGAGAACAGGAGCATCCCTTTTGGCAGCAAGCCACAGTTATATTAAATTAATAATGAAATTACATCCTGAATTGTTCTGAGTTGCCCTATATATCTGCTACTGATTTTAACTGTGTTAATTTGAGTCACTTCTCCTGTGCTGCCCAGCTGCCTGAGAAGGGGTATAAAATTCAGCCTGACGCACACAAGGATGTTTTCTGCTTGCAAGTTAATTCACAGACTGGCAATGATGGAAGAGACAGCAGAAGAGCACTTGTGATGGAGAAGTAATGATACTGATACTTGAGAAGAGATCGTGCTATAGATGATGCAGGATGGGCAATGAGCCGAACTGAAGGAGCTTGTTCTGGGATGCTCCACGGAGCAGTGCTACATGGGTAAGGGAAAGATGCATTTAATGGACGAGGAAGAAGCGTAAAAGAAGAGAAAAGTCTCATTTTAGCAATTTGTTTTTCATACAATGCATACGCATTCTTAAAATTTACATCAATCCTATGAATGCCCCTTTTGCAAGCGATCTGCAGTTATAGTAGATTAAAATAGTGAAACTGCATCCTGAGAGT
Source organism: Coracias cyanogaster (assembly GCA_033124195.1). Taxonomy (NCBI): domain Eukaryota; kingdom Metazoa; phylum Chordata; class Aves; order Coraciiformes; family Coraciidae; genus Coracias; species Coracias cyanogaster. Next base: position 3,982 of record JAVSBS010009389.1, on the reverse strand, counting down.
TAGATCTGTCTTCTGTGTATATCTGTATTCTTATATTCAATAGACATAATGATTTAATACTGAGCAACATGTATTTGTTGTGAGAAGCCTTAAAAGGTCTTTCCCATGTTTGGTGGATAACTTGGAATTTAAGATGTTGTAATGTTTGATCAGCTTTTGCCAGCAAGTATATTTTCTGATGGCCAAAAGCCATTTATTCATGTTTGAGTAAAGAAAGAAGAAAACTTTGGTTTTGTTCTGTGAAGACATAAGTAGAAGTAATTTAGGTATATAGGTATATACATATACAGCACAATGAAATGGCGTTAGTGACCTGAACAAGCTGGAATCCGAAGCAGTTATATTATCTCAGCTGCTGAGGGGCAGAATAGATTTGTACTTCCAGAGCTTTGTACATGTCTGTGGTGCTTTCTATGCCCTCTGTAGGCTGGGCTTATTCAGGCTGCGCTACATCACACTGCACACCCCAAGAGATGTGACCAGAACTACTTGATGCAATTCTTTCACTGCTGAATATGTGTTATTACATCAGATTTAAGTTGTACAATTCATATATATGAGTGAACACAAAAAAATTAAGGTAGTTTTAATTTTAAAATGAAAGTGACTCTACAAACTTTTATTCTGTGTTTGATCTAAATCTTTTTCTTCCATCCCAATAGCACCTCACACAAACGAGTTAAAGATCAGTCACAACTGCGTTACAAAATCTGGGAAGTAAGGTCTGACTGAATGCTCCTTTAGCTGTAGGGTAACTGCAGTGGTGGTTCCTACCATGCAGCAAGATGGCTCAGTTGCATGTAAAGGTTCTATTTGTCAATGCAATTTAATATTTGGTAGCCAGTGAAAATGCAACTTTTTCAATAAGATAAAATGCAAAATCAGAGCTAAATTTCAGCAAATTGAAATGTACTGCTGTGTGATAAAAATAATTGTTAAAATCTAATTTAAACAGATTTCCAATCCATCTTGCTCTGGAACGCTTTGTTTTGCTCAATAGGATACATATTCACATTTTATGAATTTTATTCACTTGAAATGTAAAAACGCCTGTCAGTTAGTAGGCAGCATCGTTGAAGCAAAGCAGAAACAAGCTGGAAGATAAAACTGCAGAGGGAACTAAAGGATCTAGTGAAAAGCAGTCAGATTTAATCATAAGCTGCTTAAGAGAGAGCGATTTCCCCAGTTGCCCCGTGTCAGGTTGGAGGATGTGTGTTTGCACAGCAGTGAGTTCAGCAGCACAAACTCCCTGGGTGGATGAGAGCTTGGCGATAGTGTCACAGGACAGATGGAGGAGATGCCCAGGGAGAAGCTGCGGTGGATGCCCTCATGGTGGACATTGCTATGAATGTTTCGGTTGGGGCAGATGTCCAACTGAAGCCTTCAAGAGCCCTCAGCCATGCCTGGATGGGACCTCCTGAACTCTGAGCATAGTGGAAGCTCCGTAAAGTGGAAAGCATCTTTTACAGATCCATTTGAACATGTCCTTCACCTCAGAACTGGTAAAAATGCCTCTGCTTTAGTTTGAGCTGTGTGAGCTGCTTGTTCCAGTTTATATCTGGGGTATTGCCCCTCTAAAACTTCTTGGGACGTACGGTACAGGGGAGCTCAGCACAGTTCAGTGTTTTCATGGGCACTGGTCCAGGTAACACAAAACAGTTTACATTTTTCTTGCATTCTTGCTTAAATCAGCCCTATAGTTGATGTCCGTTAATTCAAATGGTGGCTAAGGATGGTATCCTGCTCGCTGAGCTCAGTTACGCACATGGATGACACTTCTTGTAGTTAGAATTGGACTTTGCTAAAATCAATGGAAAACTGGGCGCAGACCTTTTCCTTATAAAACTGTTGTTAAATGTAGGTCTTGTTTAAACTCCTTAGAAAGTATGTTTAGCAGCAGTCTTCCCTTGATTCTTTTCTTGCTGGTTTCAAAGAGCATAGAGTCTAATCCAGCCTTTGAGAAGCTGAGTATGATTTATACGCTATATGACCTTATTGCCCTCTACAACTACCTAAAAGGAGGTTGTGGCGAGGCTGGTGTTGGTCTCTTCTCTCAAATTAGTGATGATAGGACGAGGGGAAATGGCCTCAAGTTGTGTCAGGGG
>JAVSBS010009388.1:21066-52631 GCA_033124195.1 Coracias cyanogaster | reverse complement strand
TCTCGCGCCACGTCCCTCTGCCCTGGCCCTGCCCGTACGCCAGCCCGTGGCGAGGGTCTCTCCGCCGGCCCCTTGTCGGCGACCCGCCGGGTCCCGCTGGCTGCCGCTGCCTCCCCGGGGGATGCCCCGCGCCGCGGCCTTTGGCCCTTTAAACCCGCTTCCCACCCTCCGTGCCCTTGGCCGGGACGGTTTTTCGTTAACCATTAGCGCCCGGGAGAGGAGGGGCGGGGATGGGGGGCGCGGGTGGCCGAGCCCCGAGCCCGTGGCACCCGTGACCGGGGCCGAAGCGGCGAGGGAAGCGCGGCCGGGCAGGGGTGAGGCGAGGCCGGGCAGGGGTGAGGCGAGGCCGGGCGTCGCTCCCGGCTCCTCGGGGCCGCGGCTGGCAGCAGGCCAGGGGCATCCGCCCCACCGGCAACGCCTCCGCCGCACGTGATCCGGGGTGGACTTCGCCTGACGGGGCATATCCCGGGCACGGCCCCGCCGCAGCATCCCGCCGGTCCCGAGGCTGCGGCGGCTGCAGCGGGGAGGCCAGCGCAGAGACCATGGGGGTGGACGGCACGGTCAGGGAGGAGCTGGGCAGCCTCCACGGCATCCCCCTCTACAAGAGCTTCATCGAGGGCTGGCCGCGGGTGAAGGCTTTCCAAGCCCGGGCGGATGACCTGGTCATCGCCACCTACCCCAAATCAGGTGGGTGGCCCCGGGGAAGGGCGCGGGGGGCACGGGGTGGTGGCAGCCCTTGCGACGCTGTCCCTGTGCCGCAGGCACCACGTGGCTGAGTGAGATCCTGGACATGATCTACCAGGATGGTGATGTGGAGAAGTGCCGGCGAGATGCCATCTTCAACCGGGTGCCCTTCCTGGAAATGAAGGTCCCTGGGGTGCCGAGCGGTGAGCCCCTCAGCCCAGCTGCCCCCCTGGTTTGGGTGGGCGAAGGGGCAGAGCCAGCACGGGGGTGGGGGTTCTGGGGCTTACATTGTTAAGCCCTCTGTCCCACAGGCGTTGAGCAGCTGGAGAAAACCCCATCCCCGCGGCTAGTGAAGACCCATCTCCCTGTTCAGCTCCTCCCAACCTCCTTCCAGGACAAAGGCTGCAAGGTAGAATGCCACGGGGGTCCTCACCTCTCTCCCCGTCTGGGAGGCAGGGAGAGGGCACCACTCTGCACACCTCAACCACCTCCTCGGCTGTCCCCAGGTCATCTACATGGCCCGCAACCCCAAGGATGTCGTCATCTCCTATTACTACTTCTACCAGATGGCCAAACTACACCCCGACCCTGGCACACTGAGCGAGTTCCTGGAGACCTTCTTGACTGGCAAAGGTGACAGCTGACCCCCAGGGTGCCCACCCTGAAATGACAGTGGGGAGGGTGTCCTCTGCTGCCTCAGTTTTCGGCTAACCCCTTGACCACATCCCACAGTGGCCTACGGGTCCTGGTATGAGCATGTGCGTGGCTGGTGGGAGAAGAAGCAGGAGAAGAAACTCCTCTACCTCTTCTATGAGGACATGAAGAAGGTGAGGGTGGGATGGAGGGAAGGCCACCCTGGTTGCCCCTTCCAGCCTTTTTGGCAGCCTCCTGATGTCAGCTGCCCCGCAGGACCCACGTGGTGAGGTGCAGAAGATTCTGCAGTTCCTGGGAAAGGATGTGGCGGAGGAGACGGTGGCGAGGATCCTCCACCACACCTCCTTCCAGGAGATGAAGAAGAACCCTGCTGCCAACTATGAGACCATGCCCACCGCCCTGATGGACCACAGCCTCTCCCCCTTCCTCCGGAAAGGTGGGGTTCAGCCGGTGGTGGAGGGCTTGGGAGGAGTATTCCTGGGCTGTATTGCAGCCCCCATCCAGGGCTGCAAACAATTCAGGGGTGTCAGGATTTGCCTCACTCACTTTCTTGCTCCCAGGGATCTCCGGGGACTGGAAGAACCACTTCACTGTGGCCCAGAATGAGCATTTTGACCAGCACTACCAGAAGCACATGGCAGGCTCCGACCTGTGCTTTCAGATGGAAGCATGAGGAGCTCACTCATCCTTCCTGGAGGGGCTCTGCTTCTCCTTGACCCTCTGGTGGGGAGGGTGGGTCCCGATGGAGCATCCTTACACTGATTTGCTTTTCTCCCTGCAATAAACTGGGATAACCGGAGTGTGAGCCATTGCCCAGTGAGCAAAGGAGGGAGGGGGCTGAACACCCTGAATCCTGAGCGGTGGCCGGGGGCACCCCCGTGCTCAGCAGGTGGGAGGGTGGATGTGGGTGGTGGATTTTTAGGCGATGGATGGTGGGAGGGCGTCACTGGAGGTAGGCATCCTCCTAGAGACCACCACTGGCCCCTGCCACCTTGGGCTGCCCTGGCCCCATCCTACCAAGGCATCTGGAGGGCGCAAAGGTGGAAAAACCCCAAAGCGCCAGCCAAACCGCTGCCCCTGCGGCTCTCGGGTGTGCAGGAGCTTTGATGCCTCTGGGTTGAGGCAGGTTTCTTGACAGAGTGGGCGGTGGCAGGGCTGGCCCCAGGCTCCCCGGCCCTGCTGGAGCTGCTCAGCCCGTGGCTTGCAGAGCAAAGGTGAGGGGTAACACCTCCCTGCCAGCCTTTTGCTGCGCTCGCCAACACCCCACCCTCCAACCTCCAACCCAGCTGCACCGAGGGGTGGCCGGAGCAAACCAGTCCCACTGGGGCAAGGGCTCGCCTTGGAGCCCCCAAATTCCCCAGTTACACCCCACTTCCAGCCTGTCCTGGAGTCTCCCAGATTGCAGCTCTTTGGCAAGGCAGTCTTGGGGGGTGGTTTCACCTCCAAAGAGACACAACCCAGGCCCGGCTCCTAGAGAGCAGCAGCGCTGTGCGGGGAGCTCTCTCCTTTCCACGCGTTTATTCAAAGGCCGATGGACATGTCGGCACCTCCCCAGCTGCCGGCTCTGCCTGTGGGGTTGGCACCCGCAGCCAGCTCCGCTGGCACAGGGACAGGCCCGTCCCTGCCTGCAAAACACCCGGGCGTTTCCCGCACCTCGGCACACCTCAGGGAAGTTCTTCCCCAGGCTGCAAAGAGGGGAGCTGCTCCCCTTGCCCCGCTCCCTCCGGCCTCCTCTTTGCCGGCCGCTCGCTCCCCTGCGCGCCGCCCGGACCAGGCCGCGCCGGGCCCCTTCCCTCACCAAGCCCCCAGCGCCCTCCCCAGCGCCTCCATCCTCGGGGCGGGGAGAGAGCAGCTCCCGCCCCGGCCGCGGGCAGAGCTCCGCCTCGCCCCGGCCCTCCGGAGCGTCTCCCGGAGAGAGGTAACGGGGGGAGCGCGGCCGCGGGCAGGGTGCCAGGCCTCGCCGGCGGCGGGGCTCGCAGGGGCCCGGTGGCCCCGCAAGCCCCCGGGAGGCGGAGGCGAGCCACGAAGCCGCTCTCCAGAGACCGCAGCCGGGGGGGGCCCGCAGCGGGCATCTCCAGCCCCTCGGGCCGGCCGGCGGGGAGGGTTCGGCGGGGAGAGGCCTCCGGGCCCGGCCTTCGACGCCCCGCGTAGCTCTGCGCAGGCCGGGCTGCCCCGCGCCGCCCTGCCGCGGGGCACCGACCCGAGGGACGGAGCGGGGCCCGACCTGTTCCCAGCAGGATGGCCGAGAGGGAGCCCTTCCTGCGGCAGCCCTGGAGCGTGGTGCACGGCGTCCCCATGGTCAGTGCCTTCGCCCGCGACTGGGAGCGGGTGGACACCTTCCAGAGCCGCCCCGAGGACATCGTGGTGGTCACCTTCCCCAAATCTGGTGAGCATCTCCTGGCGCTGGACAGAGGAGGCGCTCAGGGAGGCACCAGCCTGCAGCCCCCCTCGAGCTGGGACGTGGTAGGATGCCGAAAGGCAATGCCAGCCTGCTGCCAAGTCCCTCTGGTGCCCAAGGTGGGGTGCTGGTGGGAATGATGGGGTCAGATGCTCAACTTCTCCTCATCAGGCACCACCTGGGTCAGTGAGATTGTGGACATGATCCTGAAAGGTGGCGACCCTGAAAAGTGCAAGCGAGATGCCATCATCAACCGAGTGCCCATGCTGGAGTTTGCTGCCCCTGGAAAGATGCCAGCAGGTAGCGAGGTGGCCGGGGGCAGTGGGGGGCAGCGGGTGCTGGGTGGGGGGCAGGCTTCGTTTTTGGGCGGTGAACCCCACCAGCAGTGGGAGCGCTCCTGGGCAAAATCTCCTTTGAAGGCACGGAGCAGCTGGAGGCCATGGCATCCCCTCGCATCATCAAGACCCACATCCCAGCTCACATCTTGCCCAAATCTTTCTGGGAAAACCACTGCAAGGTAACAGGCTGGAGGGGACACACTTAGAGGGACCCAGCAGAGATAAGGTGGGAACCTGGCCCCTCAGAACCTTGCAAGTCCCCATGTGGCACCAAGCTCTCTGCAGATGATCTACGTGGGGCGCAATGCCAAGGATGTGGCCGTCTCCTTCTACCACTTTGACCTGATGAACAAGTTCCAGGCGCACCCTGGGACGTGGGCCCAGTACCTGGAGGAGTTCATGGCTGGCAGAGGTGGGATAGGGCACCCTTGGAAGGGGGGGGGTTCACCCTATATCCCTCCTTCAGCCAGCTCACTGACACCCCCCGGGCTGCACTCTCCATGCAGTGGCATATGGCTCCTGGTACGACCACGTCAAGGGCTACTGGGAGCGGAGGAAGGATCACCCAATCCTCTACCTCTTCTATGAGGACCTGAAGGAGGTGAGGGCCTACGGTGGATGGTGGTGTGGGGTCTTGGTGGGTGGCAGGAGGAGTGAGCATCGGCCTGTGTCCCACAGGACCTCCGCCGGGAGATTGCCAAGGTGGCGCGGTTCCTGGGTCAGGAGCTTCCTGAGGCAACGTTGGATGCAATCACTCGACACACGTCGTTCGAGGCCATGCGGGACAACCCCACCACCAACTACAGCATGGTGCCCTCCCACCTCATGGATCAGGGCGTCTCCCCCTTCATGCGCAAAGGTGGGTGGCCTGGGGGGGCTCCTGGTGCCTTGTTCGCCCCAGCCCTTGCTGACCCCCATCTCGCCCGGCTCCAGGCATTGCTGGTGACTGGAAGAACCACTTCACTGTGGCCCAGAGTGAGCGCTTCGACCAGGACTACGCACAGAAGATGTCAGGCACCGACCTGCGCTTCCGCACCCAGATCTGAGGCTGCGCTGTCACGTCCCGCCGCACCCCCACTGATCCTGCTCCCAGCAGCAGCTCCAGCTCTGCCCCAGCTTGCCTGCATCTCTCTGGCCTCCCCGCACCAGCGCGACTTTTGCAAGAGTAAAAGTTTTCTTTCTCTGTCTTTCTCACAAATTTGCACTCGTGTGAAAGCTGTTGCATTGCTACAAAGTGCTGCAGAGCATCGTTCCACCTCACATCTCCTCAGCCCCTGTTGTCTGCCCAAGACACGTGTAGGATACACCTCTGCAGCATTTTATCTGAGAGGTAAAAATGCCAGTACATGGTACAGAGGCATTTCCAGCATGCAGTGAATCAAAGTTAGCAGTTTCCACATGTGCAGCTCTACCATGGCCAGGGCTCAGGTAGGTCCTACTCCAATCACTTCCTACTTTCCTCAGAAAGTCCCCTGCCACCCTTTGCGGGGCTACCAGGACAGGACATGGCATGGTGATAGTGCCCCTCCTTGCTGCTGGAGCCTTGTGGAAGAGATGAGGTGTGTGAGATGGGGATAAAACCAGCTCCAAGGTGGCTGGAGGTGGGATGCAGCCTGGGGAGCTTGGGACCACTACTTCCACCCAGGAGCAGTGAAGCTGGAGGCCAAAAGTGGGTTTTGCCAGTTGCTTATGTGCCGTTCTGATCCCAGGGATCCGGAAGCTCTTAAGCTGTGCCAGTCTTCCTGCAACCATCCAGTATGGCAGGTCCCTCAGAGGACAGGGTCTCCTCAGCTGTACTTCCAGAGAAACCACCGCTGAAGGGCACACTGCAGCACTGCGGCACATAGGATCATAGAATTGTTTAGGTTGGAAAAGACCTTTAAGACTCATTGAGTCCAACCATAACCCTACTTTACCAAGTCCGCTGCTAAACCATGTCCTGAAGCACCACATCTATGCAGCTTTTAAACACATCCGGGGATGGTGATTCAGCCACTTCCCTGGGCAGCCTGTTCCAGTGCTTGATAAACCCTTTCTGTGAAGAAATTTTTCCTAATGTCTAACTTAAGCTGTTCCTGGCACAACTTGAGGCCATTTCCTCTTGTCCTGTCACTTGTTACTTGTGAGAAGAGACCAGCACCCACTTCTCTACCACCTCCTTTAAGGTAGTTGTGGAGAGCAATATGGTGTTCCCTCAGTCTCCTCTTCTTCAGACTCAACAGCCCCAGTAGCCTCAGCTGCTCCTTCTAAGACTAGTTCTCTAGACTCTTCACCAGCTTCATTGCCCTTCTTTGGACATGCTCCAGCACCTCAATGTCCTTCTTGTAGTGAGGGCCCCAAAACTGAACACAGTACTCGAGGTGTGGCCTCACCAGTGAGTACAGGAGCACTGTCCTAGTCCTGCTGGCCACACCGTTTCTGATACAGGCCAGGATGCTTTTGGCCTTCTTGGCCACCTGGGCACACACTGGCTCATATTCAGCAAGTTGTCAACCAGTACCCCCCGGTGGGATTGCTGTGACCCAAGTGCAGGACCTGGCACTTGGACTTCTTAAAGCTCATATAATTGACCTCAGCCCATTGATCCAGCATGTCCAGGTCCCTCTCTAGAGCTTCCCTACACTCAAGCAGATCAATACTCCCACCCCATTCGGTGCCATTTGCAAACTTACTGAGGGTGCACTCTATCTCCTCGTCAAGCTCATTGATAAAGATGTTAAACAGAAGTGGCCCCAATACGGAACCCTGGGGAACACCGCTTGTGACTGGCCGCCAATTGGATGTAACTCCATTCACCACCACGTTTCGGGCCTGGCCATCCAGCCAGTGTTTTACTCAGCAGAGCGTATGCCCATCCAACCATGAGCAGATAGGTTTTTCATGAGAATGCTGTGGTAAACACTGTCAAAGGCTTACAGAAGTCTAGGTAGACAACATCCACAGCCCTTCCCTCATCCACTAGGCAGGTCATCTTGTGACAGAAGGAGAACAGGTTTGTCAGTAGGACCTGTCTTTCATGAATCCATGCTGACTGGGCCTGTTCCCTTGGTTGTTCTCTATGTGCTGTGTGATGGCACTCAAGATGATCTGCTCCATAACCTTCCCTACCACCAAGGTCAGACTGACAGGCCTGTAGTTCCCTGGATCTTTCTTTTGTCCCTTCTTGTAGATGGGCATCACATTTGCTAACCTTCAGTCCACTGGGACCTCCCCGGTTAGCCAGGACTGCTGATAGATGATGGAAAGTGGCTTGATGAGCACATCTGTGAACTCCTTCAGTACTCTTGTGTGTAACCCATCCAGTCCCATAGACTTGTGTATGTCTGAGTGATGTAGCAGCTCACTGACCATTTCCTCTTTGATCAAGAAGGTCTCATTCTGTTTCCCATTCCTGTCTTCCAGCTCAGGGGGCTGGGTACCCAGGGAACAACTAGTCCTACTACTAAAGACTGAGGCAAAGGCGGCATTAAGTACCTCAGCCTTTTTCTCATCCTTGGTCATTAGGTTTCCCCCTGCAGCCAATAAAGGATGAAGATTCTCCCTAGTCCTCCTTTTGTTGCCAGTATATTTATGGAAACATTTTTTTATTGTCTTTTACAGCAGTAGCCAAGTTGAGTTCTAGCTGGACTTTGGACCTTCTAATTTTCTTCCTGCATAGCTTTACTACACCTTTGTAGTCCTTATGAGTAGCCTGCCCCCTCTTCCAAGGGCCATAAACTCTCCTCTGGTTCCTGAGTTCTGGCCAGAGCTCTCTATGCAGCCAGGGTAGTCTTCCTCCCTGCTGGCTCATCTTTCGGCACATGGAGATGGACTGCTTCTGTGCCTTTAAGACCTCCTTCTTGAAGTACATCCAGACTTCCTGGACTCCTCTGCCCTTCAGCACTGCTTCCCAAGGGATTCTGTCAATTACTCTCCTGACTGACCAAAGTCTGCCCTCCAGAAGTCCAAGGTGGCAGTTCTGCTGACCCTTCCCCCCTCACTTCCCCAAGGTGCCCTAGATGGCCTCCGGCCTTCACATTACCCACAAGTCCTTCTCTGTTCACAAGGAGCAGGTCCAGAAGGGCACCTTCCCTAGCTGGCTCCCTCACCAGCTGTGTCAGGAATTTATCTTCCACACAGTGCAGGAACCTCTGGGTCTGCTCCCTCTCTGCTGCGTTGTATTTCCAGCAGACATCTGGGAAGTTGAAGTCCCCCACAAGAACAAGGGCTGGTGATCATGAAACCTCTTCCAACTGCTTATAGAGTATTTCACCTGCCTCTTCGTCATGGTTGGGCAGTCTATAACAGACTCCCACCATGATATCAGCCTTGTTGGCCTTCCCCCTGATTCTTATCCATAAGGACTCAACTCTATCATCACCATCATTAAGTTGTAGGCATTCATAACTCTCCCTAGCATAGAGGGCCACCCCACCACCTCTTCTTCCTTGCCTATCCCTTCTGAAAAGTTGGTAGCCATCGACTGCAGCTAAGGGGCTGGAACAACATTGCTAAAAGCTGGTGCTTTGACAACTGTTTTTAAGTCACAATCATCTAAGAAAAGGAAATTGTGAGTCGGATGGCTGTGGGGTCCTGGCTCTTCATATGTTGTCCTCTCCTGCCCATGTTCATCCTCTCTTCTCTGTGCTACATGTACAAGACAAACTTGCCTGCAGCCTGGAGGAAGCGCTCATTGCTTGTAGGCACAGAGCATCTCTGATGATGCAATTTCTTTCTCAGGAGTGGGTGAAATAGACCACCAAGATGTTAAAAAACATGACTGGCAACCTAGGGAACAGTCAATGTGACAAGGATACAGCCAGGCACAACCCAGCGCTGAGACAAGGGCTATTGGATGTGGAACAGCTCTGCTGTGCTCCAGGGATGAGACTGACAGCCAGGTAGGATCTATCTGGGAATGCAGGCAGCAAAACTGAGTTAAATCCCATTGTTCAGCAAAATCCTTGGAGTTTGGCCATTAGGTACCACAAACCCAACGAAAGTGGGGGTGGTGGGTGTCACAGCAGGGATAGGTCTTACCTACCTGGATGTGTGGGGAGAAAACAAGGAGAAAGAGAGAAGATACAGAACTACGATCCCTCCTTGGAAGAAATGCTATTGTAAGGCATAATAAAAGAACTGCAAATGGTTTCTGGTTCTCTCTCAGATGCTGGGAGCTTCTTTGTGTTGTATGATGCCGTTTGTGTATCACTTGGTTGTAGTGATTTGTTACAGAATGATGTAGCAGGCTCTGAGCCTCGCTGTCCTCTCTTACCTTGCAGTCTCAGCACAAACAAAACTAAGCTAGAGATGCCAGAAGAGAAGATGGTAAAAATAATCCAGGTAATTACAGGCAGGAGCAGAAATACCTGAACTGGCGAGCGGTGGCTTCAGCCACTTCTGTCATACAGAAAAGGTGCCATGTAGGAGAGCAGCTCCTGAGCCACGTCTGGTTTGCCGTGTCTGCTCACTCTGTAGTTTTGTCTTCTATAAATCTGCCTTTGAAACCCGGTCTCTTGTGACATCCACCACATCCTATAGCAGGTTGTACCTCCCCTGGGAACTGGCTTTTCCCTCATAACTTGCTCTTCTGGGGGAATTGTTTTTCTTTTCTTTTTTTTTTTTTAAGGTACCTATGAGCAGTTAATCCACATCGATCTTCCCCATCCTTCGGGACTCTATAGGCTTTCCTCATAATACAGCCTCCCCCAGCTGTGTATTTATAGGCTGAAGGCACCTTAGTCTATTCAAGCGCCCAACTTCCTGTGCTGGTTTATCTCCCAGCACTCGACATCATGATGTCTTGCTACAGGAATTTCCTCTCATTCTTATTCCTGCTGTTGTGACTCAGCACTTCCAGCTCCCTGTTTTGGCCCAGCTGCTCTTCTGGAAGACTGCTCCTTTGTTAATGTCAACAACCTGTTCCTCTGGAATCTGATCCAGGCATTTTCTTCTCTCCTTAAATCTTTCACAGGCCTGTTTGTTGTTGCTTGGATATAAAGCCAGACCTTCCTTACAGATGTTTCTATTTGTGTGGAAGCACACAGATTTGTTTATTGTTTCCTCAAAGCATCTCTGGTCTGATGACTCTCTAATGACGCTTCCTTCCTCTTTATAATTCATATAGCAACTCTTATGAAATGTAGAGGGGCTTCAAATGCGCTTCAGGAAGTGCTTTCATTCACTACTCTCAATGAGAACCAGTGGTTTTTTATATTTATATCTTTAGTCCCTGGGTTTAAAGTCCAATCCTAACAGCACCTGCCCTCGCTGCTGTAGATATGGTGTGTGTTAGCAGCTGAAGATATGCAACGTAATCAGCTAAGGATGGATAAAATGTTGTGCCCCAGAAGTTCTGCATAGACCCAAACTGCCAAGACCACGGGAAAGAAACAAATATTTGGTTAGGAGGCCAGAGGAAGGACTGCAGAAGTAACTTTGACCTTAAAAGCACTAATCAGGGCAGGATGAGTGTAGGTCCCTCATAAACACCCTTGTAAAATCAGGACTTTGACTCCCTTGATATGAACTCTTCCTACTGCTTGTTGATGCTGAGGTGTCCACGTGGCGGGTGAAAGCCTCAGCAGGGACAGAGGAGTCTTCCTCCTCATGGCCACAGACAGATGCCTGGGATCAGAGCCATGGACCACAGAGGGGGTTTCTTGCTGGCTTAGAGGCAGCAGCTCAGGAGAAGTCCTTGATACTTCACTAAGAGTGGCCAAGGGTGCTCCCACATTGTATGCAGAAGTCTGGACATCTGAGCTGATGACATCCAAAGGAGAGAGCACTCCTCCCTCTCACTCCTCCAGCCTCAAATCCCCCCAGGTACAGGACAGAGCAGCCTCAGCCAAAATACCACCCATGCCTGCTGAAATCCCCCCAGGGATGAAACGGCATCTCTCACAGTTACAAGGTGAAGCCCAAGTCCAAACCTCCCATCTTGATTTCTGGGCAGCAGAGAGGGGGGCTTCTATTTGCCTCCCAGACAGATGTGCCGAAACTCCCCTCCGCACTCCGATTACCAGCAGATGAGCTGCTCCCCTCTGCATCTCAGATTGAGCCGCGATGGACCAGGTCCAAACCCGCAATATCAGAGGAGAAGCAATCTCTGCCTTCCCTGCATGCTGAAACAGGAGAGGAGCCATGGTCACAGGCAGTGCTGGCAAGGAGGCTGTCTCGGAGGCCATGTGCCAAGGCCGAGGTGCAGATCTCCCACACGGATACACCTCTGGGGAATGAGTGGCCAGTGCATCACTGGTGTACCGAGGCCCAGGTACAAACCTTGTGTTAGCAGCTACCAGAGTAAATTTTCCTGCAAAGCTTTGCTCCTGCAGGACATAGATGTGGCTTAGTACCATGAGCAGGCTGCATCAAAGTAAGAAAAAGTTATTTCTGATAATTCCCCCCTGGCCAGAGATGAGCTTTGCTCTGCTTCCAGATTTCTTGTTCAGACCAGAAAGCCAGCAAAGACACCACAGCACAGCAGCAGGGTTGTGTACAACTGATGGATTCAGGCAAAATTTACCAGGGATTTCAGTTTAGTTTTCATTCCACTGCAGAGCTGTGATCACACAAACGCTTTAGAGCATGTGAGTACGTTACTGTGTGGCTCAATGCGATGGCTCCTGGCCAGCCATTCAGCGGGACCTCTGCTCGTGCTAGCCTGGTCTTTGCCCAACTCCTCCCTGGCCCAGCAGCAAACTTAGCCACTAAAATAAATCATTGGCAAGCCAAAGCGGCACAGGGAAAGGCTTGGCATGGAAGCATGAGCAGCAAATACACATGAGAAGGTGGAGTGGAGAGAGCAATTGTCCCTTTCCAGGCTGATGAGCCACTGGATGAGTCGCATTGCTGTGTTAAAGCTTGTATTAATTAGAAAAATAAAATGCAAAATGTAATTGAAACAACCAAGAAGCTAGCCGCTGATGCTGGTCCTCTCTGCAGCCCCAACCCTCTTTAATTATTTAACTGAAATTAACATAGAGAAATAGTAATTAGACATGATTAATCTGAGATTAGATTTAAGCCTAATTACTAGACAATGTAGCTTTGTTGGTAAGAAGGATCTTCTTGTCAGAAACAGAAGGTAAAGAATGATGAACTCTTGGTTTGGTTAGCAAACCGTGAAAAACTGACTGGAACTGCTAAGGTTAAGGAAGAAGGAGGCAAAAGGTATTTCTGGAAGGGGGAGATCACAACCACCCACTCCTGGACCACCTACCCAAATTACACCACCTACTCCAAAGAGAACAATGAAAGAAGAGGAGGGAGCCTGCTCACTAATTTAAATAAGAACTGGGGAAATCACAACCAATCAATAAAAAGAGTAACAATGAATATGTGTTAATTATTTGAATATGCAAAGCTAAGTGTATAAATACAGAAATTTCTTGAGCTCGGGTGTGCTGTCTTGGGACAGGCAGATGCTGGCAAGACGGGGGTACGCCACACGTGAGCAGCTTCAGCAAGTCTCCGCTGCTTCACCTCACTGTACAGCTGGCAAGCACAGGGTGCACCACTTCTCCATGCAAAATGCTAGCAGGCACACAAAGCTTGGCCTGGACCTTCTCTCATTTCTTTGTTTTTGGCTTTGCAGAGTGGAAATGACTCCAGTGCAAGCCACCCTGGTGTCTGTAGGTTTACATGCCAAGATGCCCCTGCAGCACGGTGACAGCAGTGAAGAGGGTTCAGAAAATCTCCCAACGGAATCAACACAAACGAGTGAAATGCTATAAAGCTAGCTCGTGGTATTTTTGTCCTACAGCTGCAAGGTAGAGGTATAAAGATATAATTTAGCTGAGAAGGGTGGTTATGGTAAGGCTATTTCAGCTCACTGACTTTTGCTGGCAGTTCCCTTTTACCCCCTGGGATTACACGGGAGTAGGCGTTTTACTGAGCACTTGCACATTTGCCTCTGCAAAACTGCTCAAGGGACCCACTTCTGGCTGTACTTAAGGATGGGCCAACCTTGATATTTTCCCCATCCAGCCTTCCTGTCCCTGCAAAAAATGATAGTCAAGACTTTCTGCTTTCAGTTCAGGAGCTGCTTTATTGCAATAAGTGAAAGGAAAACCACAGAGTCATTTAGTGCTTCTCGGGGCAAATACTTCCATTTTTCTACTCCGGCACTGAAATTTTGAGGTGCTAGCTGGCAGCAAGGTTTTCCAGAAGTAAAGGTGCCATGCACAGCATAAGCCCCATTCAGCAAAACAGTGAAGAGACCTGTATGTGGAAACAAGTGGTTGATATTACCCAACTTTTGCATAACTCATTTTCACCTCACAAAGCCTGCCCTTATTTTAAAAGCCTGGAGGTTGCATCAGTGCCTGCAGCACTTACACTTAGTAATGCTAGATATGTGAAAAACAGACATTTAACACCTGTCTATTTACTTCAGCCCCACTTTTCTCTCATTTTCTGGGTTTTGTCCGTTAATCCTCTCAAAATGTTTTTCTCCTCTGCATTAAGAGTAATCTGAGTATCATCTTTAAAAGCTGGCCATGGAAACAAGACAAATTCAACCCTCTGGTTCCCCTAGTAATAGCTCCCATTTGCCACAAAGGAATTAGTTACTGCGTGGTTAGAAATGAAACCCAAGTTCCCATCTGTCCTGGCCCACATGAACATGGCCTGTCAATAGTTGCTAGAAAAGCTTTAGGTTTCTTACAGGACTTTCCCAAATGAGCTAAGTTTGCCTGAAAAAAGTTATTATACTGAATAGAAAGGTCTGTGGACCTTGTGTCTGTGGACAGTGAAACTCCTGGCTGTAAGGCCAAATTACTGTTGAAATAAGCTGGCATAATTGCCCTGAATTCTAAGGGTTTAGAAAAAGTCAGGCTGAATATTATGGACAATATTTTAGAACCATGGAGGTGCACATTTCGATTCCTATATTTTCAAGTCATTAAAAATTTTGCCTAGACCTCCAGAATCAAAGGCCGCACACCCAGCACAGGTAACGTACCGGATTTTGAAAAACTCTGCTGACAAACCACAAGATTTTATCCTTATTCCTGTGGACAGCTTAGAGGCAAGTCTATTACTTAACAAAAAATTTAGTTTTGCCAACTGGGGCCCTGAAGGAAGTGAAAAATCTTCTTAGCAGTCAGACACCTTACTTCTGAGCTATAGGATGCGATGTCCTTCGGAGTATTTGGCTCTGTAATAACATTATAATACACCCTAGCATGAGGAAGAGCATCTCGACTATTAAATTACTGTAGCGTAACAAAGCAATGAATGGTCCCAGAATACATGCCTTGTTGTGATCATCCCATATTGTATTACTTTCTCCTTTTGAAAAGCCTGGTTCAGAAGGTAACTTATTTAAGCTCCTTCTGCCCACCACCCGTCCTTGCCAGAGCAGCAAGGAACAGAAGGGAAGCGGTGTAGCAGATCACACCTTGCAGCTCCAAGCATGATACTTACATAGCTTGGAAGACTCCACTAGGTAAGAGTTTTTTGCTGCATGGCATTCGTTCCCCAAATAGTGTTGGATCAAGTGTATCATTATATGCGTGGGTTTTAGATGCCATTTTGGCTCCTAGTGGTTAAGAGCTCCTTCCAGGACATAGTGCCTTACATTCAAACATTGACTTTCCAAGTGGGAGCCACGCTGGGAGATGTGAGTTTTGCTCTGAGAAGGATCTTTAAGGGCCAGGAGGGCTCCACACTCATGTTTTGACGCCTGAAATGAGCCCACAACATGACAGGGTTGGTGGTGATGTGCCTCAGAGGGTAGCAAGGAGGTCCCTGCATTAAGAGTTTTCTGGGAGGAGTTGGAAACCACCTGTCACATATCAGAACAAATGACATGTTATTATTGTAATTGCCATTACCCAAATGAAGGGCATGGATCCTGCAGTGATAGGATGAGGGGTAATGGTTTGAAACTGGAAGAAGCTAGATTTAGATTAGAATTTAGAAGGACATTCTTCACTCAGAGGGTGGTGAGACACTGGCCCAGGTTGCCCAGGGGGGGTTGTGGATGCCCCATCCCTGGAGGTGTTCAAGGCCAAGTTGGATGGGACCTTGAGAAACCCGGTCTAGTGGGAGGTGGGGGGGTTGGAACTAGATGATCTTTGAGGTCACTTCCAGCCTAAACCTTGCTATGATTCTATGATTTGCTGCCTTCTCTCACCATGGGAAACATCAGCACTAACACCTCACCCTGAAAAAGGATGCTCCTTCCAAGTCAGCCACTTAAATATACGTGGTGGCCTCTCCTCCCTTGGGCTGCTTCTGGCATCACGAGTTCATGGGAGCAATGCAAGTGATTTGTTTGAGTATCAGAGTTGGCATCCAGGGGCCTGGCTCACTTGCAGTTTCTTCCTCTGAAAAGATGCACCAACTTGAATTAACGGTGAAGCCTGGAGAGCCAGCAGCTCTCCACAGGGGCTGGGGCATGACTGCCAGTAATTCGTATTATTTACCAGCAGTGACGTGGCTGTAGAAGTTTTGAAGGGGCTTAAGGATGCCTATGGTATAATTTGCCACTGCCAAACCCATCATAGTTGTTCCTCCACCTTGTGTTGCCCAAGGCTCTTGCCCCAAGTCTAGCAATATCTTCAAGCAAGCACTCCTCGTAGCACTGCTGCCTGTTGGCTAAGTAATCCCCTGTGCTGCTTCTGGAAAGAAAGGTGGAGAAAGCTGGGAAACTCTCAGAATAAGAGAAACTAAGTACACATAGGTTTGCGGCCATAGGTAATAGAAACATTACAGTATACAGAAACTGTGGCTGTTGCAATTGAAAACAGGTATTTTAAAATCAGATGTGGTCATACATTCTTCAGCAAATCTCAGTATTTCTGTTGGCAGCAGTGCCACTTATTTGCTAATGCTTACAGAAAATCTGCCAGCATTTACTTATAAGGTAATTACACAGCTGGAAGAAATCCCCAGCTTCTATTTCATGGTAATGACTCCTCAAAAAAACTACAAAAGGTATAAAAGAATAAAGGCTGAAATTCTCGTACAAAAGGAATAGCTTGAAGGCAGACCTTTGGCAGCAGCGGGGATTGCACTCACCCTGGGAACCAGGGAAAGGAGCTTCTTCAGAGGGAAACTAACAGGGTAGAAGGTGAGAAAGGAAAAAGTGAATCACCAAACATCCTTTTCTGTCTTTTCAGACCTGAGACCAAACGTGGGTTTGAAAGACCCCATGTGTGCAGCAGCAAACTCTTGCTTTTGCTAAGGGTGCTAGTAAAGAGCCACCAAACACAACACAGAGGTGCAGCACTCCCAACTGGAAGGGAAACTCCTACGCTATCTGGCCCTTAATGCTGCCATGGCCACAAAAGTCACCGTCTCTAAGAAACACCTCCAGTTACTTCTTTTTCAGGTCGCTATTCTAGGGTCTGTCTTCTGTGGGAATGTGTTGGTTTGGCCAACAGAAGGCAGCCACTGGCTGAACGTGAAAATAGTTATACAGGAGCTCATCCGCCGTGGGCACAGTGTTACTGTCCTGGTATCCAACGCTTCCCTCTTCATTAAACCCAGGGCTGAGGCCACAGAGAAGTTTGAGGTCTATAATGTGCCCTTCAAGAAAGACACCATTGAGAACCTGATTGAGGATGTAGTGGCACTGTGGCTGAATAACAGGCCAACCACTTTGACCTTCTGGCAGTTTTACAAGGAACTGGGAAAACTGTCAAAAAACTGGCACCAGATGAACAGGCTAATGTGCGATGCGGTGCTAACCAACCAAGAGCTGATGACCCACCTGCAGGGGTCTAGCTATGACCTGCTGCTGTCAGACCCGGTGACCCTCTGTGGGGACCTCCTAGCTCTCAAGCTGGCCATCCCCTTCATCTACTCACTGCGCTTCTCCCCAGCCTCCACCGTGGAGAGGCACTGCGGCAAGATCCCAGCCCCACCGTCCTACGCACCTGCAGCTCTGTCTGAGCTCACTGACTGCATGTCCTTCAGTGAGAGAATAAAAAACATCGTGTCTTACCACCTGCAAGACTATGTTTTCCAGAGCTACTGGGGAGAATGGGATATCTACTACAGCAAGGTCCTAGGTAAGCCTTCTGTCACTTCACTTCTCATTAAACAGCCTCCCACCTTGCGACCTGCAGAGCGAGGAGCTTGGCAAGGTTGTGAAGTCAAGGTCTGAGAGAGGTCAGCAGGAAGTTGATCCAGGGTCCATCAGATGCGCCCATTCCCCTGTCAGGGTTCTGTGCTGCTGTGCCATTGCGTGGAGACAGGGATCAGTGGCCATCCCAACTGACAGATTTAACTTTTGCTATAATTATTTTTAATGTGGAGGTTGAAACAACTTCTGCACCATAGGACCCTCAGCAAGGGAGCTCAGCTTACACATTTCCCTGTCTAATGACCTGCACAGAAAGCAGTCGGGAGCAGAGCTGTTTTTTCTAATCCAGAGTACCGTAACAGGGAGGGGTGAGCTGGTTCACCTTCAGCCGGTGAACTGTGAGCCAACCCTGCCACCCCGAGTAGCAGTACTGGAATGCACTGTGGCTATGTCATACAGACTTCACTTCTATCACTGGTCATACAAAACCAACCCTCTCTGCACAAAACAAGTTTTATTTAAAACATACCCTCCACCCACAAGAAAACAGTGAAAGCAACAAGTCTTCCTCTGCAGGCTTTTCTTCTGGACTGTTTTGAGTGAATATGTACAAAAATATGTTTATTTAAGTACTAATCACGTGATCAACATGCCATTTTTTTTACTAACCTCACACTGAGCTCATGAAAAAGAGCACTTGCAAATATCTCAGGGTCCAATTGTCTGTGTGTTGGCAGGACCCCGCAAGTACACCAAATTGTTGTCCTGTGCACAGCAGATGAAGTATCTCATCTTCTCACAACCCAACTGCTTCCATCACCCTCATTTTCACACTGGAAGCAGCACAGAAGCCGTAGCAAAAGCCTTGCAAAACAACATTAGGAAAACATTGTGTAACAGAGCTGGGCAGAAGCTCAGCAATGATGAAACATTGGAAAAAGCACAGTGAAGGGGAACTACACTATTTGTTAATTGCACATCAGAATGGTGACCTGCGTATAAGCACAACACTTAAATGCATAAGGGATAAAACTGCTTAACGGATTTTCTGGTTCAACTTAGAGTGCATAATTGGCACCTAGTGACAGGCAGGACAGCCCACACCATCACCTGCCAGCCCTGGCCTCCTGCAACGCACGCTCTGGCAAAGGCAAGCTCACCTGAATGTCTTACTTTGATACTGCAGTCACTGGTGTGTAGGTTCATTTACTGTGAGATGCGAAATCCCAGCTGCAGCCCTGGATCACCACCTCAAGTGCGCCGCAAATGGACGCTCAATCGCTTTATAAAGCAAAATGGTGCCCACACAGGGGGTGAAAATATTCGCTGCACACCCAGCTGTGCTTCAGAGAGCCAGAAGAAGCATAAAGTCACCTCTTCTACTGAACAAATAACAAGGAGACCGCAGTTGGACAGGCAGCAGGGCCGGGGTGACCAACAGGATGGGACATTCCTCGCTGGACCAACCCTCAGGGCTGACAGCTCTGCCTGCTGCCCCAGAGGAAGCACATCTTCCAGCTCCAGCAAGCTATTTACCACCAGCTGCTGCCAGCTGGTCCCAGTCGCCCTTTTCCCCAGGACTTTACACCTTTGTTCTCCAGGACAACATTTCAGGCCAGCTTCCTTGTACTCGGCTGGAGGCAGGGCCGTGAGAGGCCAGCCCAGGCCGCGAGGTCTGCAGCTTCCGGTGAAGCAAGGCCCTGGGCACATTGCCACAGGGAGCAGGCCATGGCTGGGAAGGAGTTGGCAGTGGTGTGGCTGCTGGCTCTGCTGGGCTGGGGATCCGGGGGGAAGGTACTGGTCTGGCCAGCTGACAACAGCCACTGGCTGAACATGAAGTACATACTCCAGGAGCTTGTGGTCCGGGGCCACGAGGTGACCGTGCTGCTGCCTTCATGCTTCCTCATCCTCAACGCCACAGAGCCCTCACCCTTCCAGTTTGAGGTGGTGGAGGTGCCAATAACCAAAAAGGAGATGGCTGCATTACTGGATGAAGCTTTCTATTTTTGGTTTTACCAGGAGAGAGCGCTACCTGTCTGGGAAAGTCTTTACAAGGTATCTCAGCTTATGCACAAATTGGAGAAGGTAACCAAAGCCATTTGTGATGCAGTCCTGAAGAATGAGGGGCTGCTGAAGAGACTGAGGGCATCTGCCTTCAATGTCCTCTTGGCAGACCCCCTGGCACCCAGTGGGGAGCTGTTTGCCGAGAAGCTGGGTATCCCTTTCGTGTACACCATCCGATTCTCCGTAGGCAACACGGTGGAGCGGCTCTGTGGGACACTCCCAGCACCTCCTTCCTATGTACCAGCCACCCTGAGCTGCCTAACAGATAGGATGTCCTTCCTGGAGAGGCTGAAAAACGTCTTCACCTACGCTGTGCAGGATATTGTGTATCACTATCTTCTCTGGGGAAGCTGGAATCAGTACTACAGTGATGTTTTAGGTAAGGCTGCTCTTACTTTTCAAAGGAGTAGAATACCCAGAGCTTAGAAGAGCTAACTAGGAGCAAGATCTGAACTCACTCTCCTTCCTTCAAAATTCCTGTGTCAAGTCAAGCAATCCAGGCAAGTACAATTGTGTTAATCTTGTTAATCCTGACCTGCTACACTAGCAGAGTTTAGTCTGTACAGGTACTTCTAGGATAGGTAAAACAGTGCTAAAGCCACTTGAGACAGAGCTTAGAAGAATCATGAAAAAAAAAAAAAAGCTGTATACCCCCCAAACACTAGTACCAAATTAAAACCTTTCAAGTAGAAATAAAAAATGTTTTTGGAAAGCTGTACAATACTACTTTCCCCCCCAGCACCCTTCTTGCTTGCTAGCTTCTCCCAAAAGGAGCGAATGGTGTCCTCCAACCTTTTAAAGGCTTGGGAGAGCAGCTGAATCTCAATTTGCAGTGATAAAAGTCCCCCAGGAGAGACAGGGTTCTTTGCTTTTCTGAAAGCGTCTAACAGAAAGATCGTTGTATTTATTTATAAGCTTTTTTTTTCTTTTTAAAATAACAATTGCATAATTATTTTCACATTTTCACTCTGATGATTGTAATGCTAGAAAGGAAACAAGGCAAACGTGAGCGGTTGCTGGGCAGATAAAAGGGATGTTACTTCAATATAGGACTCTGAGTGGTTTTATTTCTATTTCATGAGTAGGGTGTGAATTCTACTAAGAGAGCTAAGATATCCTACTATTAGAGTACCTAGCTGTGCGTTTACTTCTGTTGCTTATCACATTTGATAGAGCCGAGAAAACCTCGTGCTGGAAGAAGCGTGGTTTGCAGCTCTCCTGTTGTGTAAGCCTCAGAGCAGCTTGGATCTGGTGGTGGTGTTTTTCTTGTCAGATGTGGGTTTTAGCACTTAAGGGTCCATGTGCAGTGACGGGTTTGTGAGCTGTGTTAGCTCAACTGTTCTCTACCCTGACAGTGATGTGCGTTGGTCTGGAGTGTCCCCAGTCCTGCAGGAGGTGTGAAAGGAAGGGGCAAGCGTCCCACAGGCAATGTCCCAGCTCCTGCAGTGTATGCACACACCTTTAGCTTGGCGAAGAGGAGGCTGAGGGGGAATCTAATCAATGCTTACAAGTATCTAAAGGGTGCATGTCAGGAGGATGGGGCCAGACTCTTCTTGGTGTCCAGTGACAGGACAAGGGGCAGTGGCCACAAACTGGTAAACAAGAGGTTCAACCTAAACATAAGGAAACATGTCTTTTCTGTGAGGGCAACAGAGCACTGGAACAGGCGGTCCAGAGAAGTTGTGGAATCTCCATCTCTGGAGACATCTAAAACCTGTCTGGATGTGTTCCTGTGTTTTCTACTCAAGGATCCTGCTCTAGCAAGGGGGTTGGACTAGATGATCTTCAGAGGTCCTTTCCAGCCCCTACCACTCTGTGATTCTCTTTCTCCTTGGATAATCTTCTTCAGGGTTCTTATTATCTGCTTTCCTAGAGCTACCTAAAGGCTTTTTCAAGTGGTGAGGTTGAAGCGTGGTGAAAGACTACTTGCTTCGTTGTCAGTCTAGTGAGGGGAGCTCATTTGGTGGTGCTGAGCTCCTGGAGGAATGCTCAGACCCTCTTTAGACTTAGTCAGAGCCTCATTCGCCCTTTGCTCAGGAAAGAGCGGCTACCTGTTCTTTACCCTGAACACATCAGTAGCACCAAGCATCTCCACTACATCTGCAGGTTACAGTCAAGAGGTGAAGCCAGATCTCTTGTCTTGGCAGTATCTGTCCTTGACTACATGATATGGATACGCTGATGTCAGTTTGCAGCATCTTCTCCAGAGAAGGCACAGAAGTAGCAAGGTGAGCAAAACCTGTGCTCCTCACCTCCTCCTGTTTCTCACCTGGGGTGGCCTGATCCTGGAGGCATCTCTACCAGGACCGTGTCCTTCCAGTGGCAATGCTGTGTGTTTACAGCACCTGGTTATAGAGCGGACAGAATTAGAGCAACCTGTGGACTAGTTGTGAATCACCGCAGGACTTTTTGCACCTAGTCAATGAGGTGACAAAAATTGTAACCAGCTTTAGAGGTAGGTTGGTTCTTAGAGGGAAAAGAAGCAAATCTAGGCTGTAGTCGAGTGATAAAATGGGGTTCATCATGTAGTTGGTCAAAAAGTCCCATGGACTGCTCGTATGATTTCCCTACCCTGAGCTCCTGCTTCGTACAGGAATATGTATCTTCGATCTGGTATGAGGGTATACTGATTTTGGCTGGAATAGAATTCTTTCTCGTGATAGTAGCTTGCATGGGGCTATATTGTGGATTTGTGATGGAAACAGTGTTGATAACACACAGATGGTTTAGCTGTTGCTAACTTACAAGAAGCATCAAGGCTTTTTCTGCTTCTCACACTCACCAATGAGTAGGCTGGGAGTGCACAAGAAGTTGGGAGGGGACACAGGATGGACAGGTGACCCCAGCTGACCAAGAGGATATTCCAGACCATGTGATGTCATGCTCAACAAAAAAAGCTGGTGGCGGGAAAAAAGCTGTTTGCCTCCTCTGTTTGCACTTCAGTCCCAAAGGGCCACTTTTACGGGTGTGGGGGTGATCGCCGTGTCCAGGGCAATGATCAGGCCTTGTTAGACTCCCCCATGAGAGCTGCCAGCTCCTGGCAGGTCCTGCTGCTCCCCTGGTGCTTCCCTACCAACGGAAAATCTCAGGAAAACCCCTGCACACTGCGATCTACTGCTCTGCTGCTGGCCAAGCCAGCACCAAAACAGCTTCTCTTGGTGACTGGCTGAGATGCAAAATGCACTTTGTGGTGAGTTGCCGTCATTTCGAGGCTCTGCAGTAGACTCCAGAACAGGATTTACTGCTTGCACAGTCCTCCCGTGAGTGTTGTGTTCTGACATGCCCTCTTGGCAGCCTTGGCATCAAGCGGATCTCACTTTTATTGGCTGGCTCTAAAGTGTTTGCACACTGGAGCAGTGAACTGCTTCCAGCTCAGTCAGACTGGAGTCATACATGGAATGCTGAGATGATGGGGCCAAGGTTCTCCTGGCTGCTCTGGGCCTATGCATGCTGCTGGAGTGCTGGCTTTTGTGGGAAGGTGGTAGTCTGGCCCACCGACGCAAGTCACTGGATCAATGTGAAAGTGCTGCTGGAAGAGCTCGTCCTTCGGGGTCATGAAGTTACTGTGCTGGTGCCCTCAAGCAATCTGCTCATCAACTACCAAGACACCTCCTCGCCCTTCACCTTTGAGGTCCTGCAAGTCCCCTTTAGCCAGGAGACCCTGGATAGTCTCATGGAGGACTTCCTCAATTTCTGGACGAATGAGATCTCTAACGCCTATCCCTGGGATATCTTGTGGAGGATGAAAAAGGATCAGGAGGTCTTTACCAATATGTCAAAGCAGATCTGTGACACCTTGGTGATGAACACTCAGCTGACAGCAAAGCTGCAGCAGGCCAAGTTTGATGTTCTGATTGCTGACCCCCTGTCTATAGGTGGGGAGCTCGTAGCAGAAATCCTAGGAATTCCTTTTGTCTACAGCTTCCGATTCTCTGATGGGAATGCGGTAGAGCGGCTGTGTGGTGGGCTCCCGTCCCCACGTTCTTATGTGCCTGCTAGCACAAGGGGGCTGAGAGACCAGATGTCCTTTGTGGAAAGACTGCAGAACTTCCTCTTTTACTCTTACACGGATTTACTTTTCTCGAAGCTTTGGGGAGACGAATGGGACGGGTACTACAGTAATGTCTTAGGTAAGGCAGCTGTTGAGCAGCTTTTCCTCTTGCTTAGGTTGTGCCATTTGAATGTTTTGCGAGCTCAATGCTGTTGTCTCAAAATACTCTTTCTCGATGGCCAGCAGAGATGGTAGTCCCACTTTGGTCACATGGAAGCTATGCTTTCCCTTTTAGGTCTGCTCTTGTGTAACAGACACCAGTGCGGTTTTGCTCTAGTTCCTCTTGAGGATCTTTAGAGCACATGGTTTTAATTTTTCTCAATGCTGGTACCGCTGGTGAGCTCTCGCAGTGAGTTGTATGCCCATTTGAGTGCTTTCAGAGGACAGCTGTTGCCTTTTCAGCTCGATGGCAGGCATTTCTACAATTAAGATGGTAGCAGATAAAGGTTGGAGGCCAAAATCGTTCTTTAACTAAGTGTAAGGCACTGGAGACAGCTCCACTGACAACACTGGGATGGAGTTAAACCCCTGTTGTAAACAGCCTGTTGTCTCTGGACAGCTCCAGAGCAAAAAAGCACCCTTCATTCACACGGGAGGGATCACCTTGCAGCCCTGCGGAGCAGAGGATGCTACGTGTGAGTTCATATTCTCCAACAGCACATGCTAAAAATTGTTACTTTCTCCTTTCAGCCACAGTTCAGAGTTTGAAATAGCCTCCTTAAACTACACATATACCTGAATTTTTCTGTTCCAACCTAGTACAACTCAGGCTTGATTCAAAGTCTAGTAAAGAAACCTTCTGGTTCAATGGACTTTGCATGTTGTAAAGGTTATCTATGTTTAGGCAGATAACAAGTGAACAGTGAACACAAGGACATTGATTCCATTGCCCTCCAATGTCTTCTGGTGTTTCCCAAGAACATCTCGGTGCTCTGCAAACGAAACCCTTTTCCCTGGATTTTTTTTTAATACGACAATAATTACACCTTTAAATCAATCTACTTGTAATGCAGGCTTAATTTTCACTCCAGTAACTTTGTAACTGACTCATTACTCTTAAAATAAAATTTAAAAATTACTGGTGTAAATTATAAAGCTGATCACATAGTATAAGAAGATGCCTTGCAGATAATTTTTGTCTTGCTGCTTATTTTACTTGGTTCCTGCTTGCATTAAGCTGGCTTTGCACAACCATTAGCCAAGTCTTACCCATTGGATTTTTTCCTATAAATGGATTTCTAGAGACATTGACTTTTTGCATAAAATGACATTCAAAGCATCCATGGATATGGTCTAATTTTCCCACATTATGTCAGAGAACGAGGGATGGCCGAACCTATCTTTTGTTGTGGTCTGAGCAGCCACTGACTGAGTCACCATTTGAAAAATGCCACAGAACTTTGTTTAAAAACCTTCCTCCTGGTGAGATCACTTTGCAATTCATTTATTTTTTATACTTTGAACAAAATTTTCTACGACTGGCCTCTTCCCCAAAGTGCATTTTTATTATGAGCAGAGGTAATACTGTCTCTCTGTGGTACAAGAATTGCACTTCTTTATCACAGGAACCAAATGCTTCCCACTACCCTTGTACTGCTCTAAATTAATTCTGAAGGTTCAAAATCCACCTCAAGATTGCACTGCCTTGTTCCTGGCAACCTGCCAAGGCTGAACACCGGACAGGGCAAGGAATAGGTCTGGATTTGTCCATGTTTTCGTTTGATGCATGAGTTGACAGATTACACTGATTGGGAGCGCCGAAAGACAAAGGTAAGGCTCCTATTTCACAACCTACAGCAAACAAGATCACTCCTGTGAGTGTTGTAAACCCCTTGTGCCTTGTCCGTAGGAAGGCCCACAACCCTGTGTGAGACGATGGGGAAAGCAGAGATATGGTTAATCAGAACATACTGGGATTTTGAATTTCCGCGCCCTTTCCTGCCCAACTTTGAGTTCGTTGGAGGACTTCATTGCCAGCCTGCAAAGCCGTTACCAAAGGTATCCCAACTCAGTTCTGCCGTCGGCTGGTTGGTTGCCCAGCAGAACAAAAAGTGTTCTCTCCCTGACCAGCCGTGTGAGCCATGTCCTCAGAAAGCTCATCCTTAAAGAAGATGCTCTGCGCCGGTGGGGAGGATGGAGCTTTGTAGCAATCTGTCTGTGCTCGTGCAAACTGAGGGCTGGGTTTACAGCCGGCTGTCTTAAAAGAGGAGAGCCGAGGTCAGCAGGAGGGAATACCATGTTTGTTTTATGAAAAATAGGTGCTACCTCAGAGCAATTAAAGTGTAAGATTGAATTCTAAGATACAGACTTGCAGCCCGTTCTAACATGGAAATGCCTGATGCAAAAAGGCACCGTGACGGGACAAATTCGGTAGACAAAATGGAGTCAAGACTTGCGTGACAAACACTTTTTCTATTGTTGCTTAGCTTAAGAGACCTTAAAGGAAGTAAACCACTCAGCATCTCCAGCCAATGCTCTGCTATTGCTGGCAATATTCAGGTGAAATTTCAAACTCCTAGGTACTGATGATGGCAACACGACAACCTCTGGTCTACGTTATCACTCCTGTGGGAGCCTTAGGTATTTTCAGTGCAAGCTGTCTACCAAAAGAAACCTTCTCTCTTCCCATTTCCCTATAGCAGGGGTTGAGCTGGGAAAAATGGGTAACTAATCTCTTTTGGGTGCTATTGCTCCATTTCACATGATGCTAACTAAAAAAAGGAACAGGAAGACCTACTGGTCTGATTTGTAGAAAATCTGTTTAGCAACCTGTGTTCTATTGCAAGAAATGGAGAACTAGCTGGGTAACAAAGTGCCAGCATTGGCTCGATGAATCAATGATCAAGATGCTGAAACCTCCTCTCAGTTTTCAGCACTTGCCCTTCCTGCAGAGCTATGAAACACAAGTACTTGTCCCAGGAAAATCCAGAACATGCCTGACTCTTCTAGGGAGTGTGTCACAAGGTATGGCCCTCTTGTCCTTCTCCTTCTTGGGGAGAAACTGTTCTGTGAGCAGAGGTGCTCATACACCACAATTCTCCTTGGTAAGTCAGAAAGGTTACGGTCTCTGTTCGCAGAAATCAGTGTAATCTGCAGTGCATAATTAGTATATTTTCTGCCTCTCTAGGAAATGGAAGAATTTGTTCAGAGCTCAGGGGAACATGGCATCGTGGTATTCTCCCTTGGGTCGATGGTCTACAACCTATCTGTTGAAAGAAGTAATGTGATCGCCAGAGCCCTCAGCCTGCTTCCACAAAAGGTGAGTTTCCTTTCAAGTCTAAAAGGACTTGCCTTGGTTTTTGTCACTCCTGTTGCCTTCAGCAAGCCTTTCACATTTGGACTGGCCTGGTTTTTACCTGCATCTCTGCTGGACGTGCCACAGCTGGGAAGCTGGGCTCTGCAGAGAGACAGACCGCTCAATCACCTCATGGGGAACTCTGGTGTTTTCCTTCCTCTGAACCAAATGACGTGGAGGTGGCGCCATAGGCCAAAACAGAAGAATCACTCTACGCCATTTGAATAATAAGCACATAGTAACTAACCAACGAGCTGAACTGGAGCCACAGCTATTTGTATTACTAGGACAAGTTATGTGGGTTTGAGATAAAACCCTACTTTACATGTAATAATACAGAAGGACACTTCACATGCACTATGTTTATCTTGTTCTTCTTTTGTTCAAGGTCCTCTGGCGGTACAAAGGAAAAAAACCAGAAACTCTGGGCTCCAACACACGGATTTATGACTGGATACCCCAAAATGACCTACTTGGTAAGGCTGATTCTATCTGGGACGCACTGTGCCCTTGGAAAAACTGTTTTCTTCTTTGTTTTTCCACTAAAATGGCTCATTCAGGAAAAAGAACCACGTAACGCTTGTGGCCTCAATTGGTTTCACAGCTTAAGCAGCAGAGGTTCGCTCTAGGAGCCTTAGTTTCTCAGCCTGCTTTTGATTTTAAAGTGAGTGGCTGTACAAGGACCACGGAAGATACTGCCAGGCTGTGAAGGGAGTAGGGAGCAGTGGCTCAGGGAAGGCTGCGACTTGGGCTTAGCTCTAAAGATGGATATCTAAAGGAAATCCCTCTCTCTTACAGAGCTCTGTGGCAACTATCCAGAAGGGCCAAGAACCAGCTGTAGGCAGGAGTAAATATCAAAGCAGACACGTAGCCTGGAGCTAGATTTGGCCTCGGCAGTAATCTCCAGAGCTCGTTCTTCGAAATGCTTGTCCTAAGAAAGGCTGCAGCAGAGGACCTGTTGTGAACTCGATGCCATGTGAAAACTAGAACTGCACAACAGCAGGAGGGCTGCAGTAACTCTGGGGTGGCCTGGAGTAATATGCTGATTCGCACGTTGCATTATAATGAATGGGTGAAAGCTAAACATGCAAGCTCTGATGCTGATCCAGAGGTCAGGGCTGGTCCCTTCTCTAGCAGTGCGTTTGCCTGGGTAGTTTGCAGGGCTCGCGTCTCAGTGGACACAGCCTGCCACAGCTGCTGTTACACGTGGCTCTCTTTCCCTGTTCCAGGCCATCCCTTGACGAAGGCCTTTATTACTCATGGTGGGACCAATGGGATCTATGAAGCTATCTACCACGGGATCCCGATGGTTGGGATTCCCATGTTTGGTGACCAGCACGACAACATTGCTCACATGAGGGCGAAGGGAGCTGCAGTTGAGCTGGATTTCAGCACACTGAAGACCCAGGACCTGGTTGATGCTCTGAACACAGTCATTAACAATCCCACGTGAGTTTTGTTCTTGCCTTGCAGTAGGATGAGGTTATTATGATTGCAGGCTGCTGCTGGGAGAAGTTCCGCTGGCTCTTCTGGGAACCAAAGCACCGAGTAGTTGAAGTTTGTGTTTCAGATGAAAGCCACCTTTTGTTTCTGAGAATCAGCATTTGTCAGAAAGGAGAGATCAGTAATCTGAGTTTCCTTATACCACATTTTATGATCCCTTTGAGAAAAATAGTTCTTGGAAAGCCCAGAGCAGATCCTGCAACAGTTTTCTGCTCTCCCTCTTCCTTGTTCTCTGCTAGAGACTCTGAGTAACAATTGTATTGTCTACTCTCTCTGTAGCCACAGCAATTCTTTCTCCTGCCTTTGAGCTCCCAATATCCTTAGGTTACCGTATCTATCATAAAGAATTAGAGGGTAAGGAAGCCCAGCCGCTGGGATCCCTTGTAATCATAAGGCCACTGAGAAAGGGACTAGAAAAAAGGCAGGAATCCTCAGTCTTTGGCAGCGACTCCTGTCAAGTGTGAAGGACAAGTATCCCTTCAAGGAAGAACCTGCAAATTGCTGAAGCAAATGGACCAGCATCAGTGGAGGTATCCCAGATATGGGACTTCATCCAGATCTCTGGATGCCTGGATGAAATCCAGTGCACGTGGCCCCCCACCAACTATGCCTTTAGTTTTATTGGTCTGAAATATCCCTTTGGCCAGGCAGGGTCAGCTGTCCCAGCTGTGTCCCCTCCCAACTTCTTGTGCACCCCCAGCCCACTCACTGGTGGGGGGGTGTGAGGAGCAGAAAAGGCCTTGACTCTGTGTAAGCGCTGCTCAGGAACAACTAAACCATCCCTGTGTTATCAACACTGTTTCCAGCACCAGGCCAAAACAAAGCCCCATCCTGGCTACTATGAAGAAAATTAACTATCCCAGTGAAAAACCAGCACACTGCATATTGGAACAGAAAATGCTGCCAAAGTTTCCTTGTTGCTGTTTTTAAAGGAGCATCTGGAATAATTTGGAACACGTTTTCTTTGCAAAAGATTGGCTTTCTCCTTTACTCTTCATAACCCAATTTTATGTAGACAGGAGTAAATTGGGCCAGTTTCAGATATATTTAAATAACACCGACGGAAGTAAAAGCAAGGCTGTCTGTCTTTCTCAAGAGGACTGCCAGGTGCTGAAGGGGTTGTTTCAGGAATCGGTGACAAATCTCTCTGGCTGCTTCTTAGTGGTGGAGTCACAATCTCTGGAGGCATTTAAAAGATGTGTAGATGTGGTGCTTAGGGACATGGTTTAGTGGTGACCTGCAAGTGCTTGGTTAACTGTTGGACTCGATGATCTTAAAGGTGTCTTCCAACAAAAATGATTCTACGATCCTTGTTTTTTCCCCAGCTATAAGGAAAATGCTCTGAGGTTATCCAAGATACACCACGACCAGCCAGTTAAGCCTCTGGACAGAGCTGTCTTCTGGATAGAATTTGTCATGCGTCACAAAGGAGCAAAGCACTTGAGACCAGCTGCTCATCATCTCACCTGGTACCAGTACCACTGCCTGGATGTTCTGGCATTCCTGTTCACCTGCACAGCCACTGCTGTCTTCATTCTTGTCAAGTGCTGCTTATTTTGCTGTAGGAGATGTGGCAGGATTGCAAAGAGGAAAAAAGAATAGACAGCCCGTTCCCATCATCACTTTCTCTTCTAGGCCGATTCATGAAGGCATTTGTACACATTCCTTGGTGAATAAAATTCTTAGGATATGTTTTACGCTGGGCATATAATAAAGGAACCCGTTGAACTGAGTCATGCTACAAAGCTGTTGTGGGGCAGAGCTGCTTGTTTAGGTAGCAAATTCCTTCTGGCCTAAATAAGATTGAATTACAGTTGTTTTATCCCTTGGGACCCTGTTAGCTGACCACTCACAGCCCCTAGAACGGTACTTGCTGCTCTAACTTTTCAAATTAATTTTTGTATCATTTAATAAATTCAAGCCTTCCCATGTGTGGTACTGTGGGTTCCTCAATCCACAACTGGTCTCCTTTCCTTAACTCTGCCCTCTCCTGTAACGTCACCGAGACTTGATGAATCACAACCAAAACGCTGCTCCTGTCTGAGTAGTCCTCTCCAGATTGCACAGCCCATCTGAGCGGCCAAGATAACGAACAACTGGAGCTGCACGTGGCTGCTGAAGCCTGTTTCAGCACATTTTCACAATGCACTGACTGGTTAAGGGCCGAGGGGAGACCAGAGTCCTAAAACCAGCAAAGAAATCACTTTCTGAGAATCATTTCTTTTCCACTCGGTCTGGAGTCCCGCTGCACAGGCTGCCGTTCTAACTGCAACACTACGGGCATGTGAAAACCACCCCTGTCAGGAACTCGCCCGTCTTAACCCCCAAATGCCTCTGCGCCACGATGACTGATTAACGCAGGAAAACCGCTAGAGATGGAACTTGCAAAAAGGTAACACTGCATGTGGGAGCAGTGCCATAGTCACTCGCCTCGCCTGAGAAGCCGGCGGGAAAAGAACGCTGCTCTTGGCTTAGGTAAGAGTGGCAGTAACAGCAGCACTCCTGAAGAGCTCAAGGTGCGCTTCTTGATGAAAACCTGCTAAAATGATGGTGGTTCGGGCCTCCTGTCCCAGGTAAGGTTATTCCACTGCTGTGCCAGCTGACTCAAGAAAGAACCTGCCCCCATTTTAACTGGTATTTGCTGTATTCTGGATGCTGCACAATCTTCAAACAGAGCAGGCAGGGAAAACGTATCTGTTTACATAATAAAATTCTCTGCATACATAAAGTTTGTTAGCATTATCAATAGTTTTAATGTCTGCTTCATACGGCAACATTTACAAAAGCTCAAGTCAATTGTTCCCAAACTGAACGGGGGTTAGAACAAGGCTAGTGCTTCCCACGGCCACCTCTGGTACGCTGTTCCTGAAGTCACTACAGCATCATATGCAAGAATATGCATATTTAAATAGGGACAGCGAAGAGAAAGTGGAATAGCAAGACATTCAGGCCCCAGGTCTGAAAGGTTTTGCTGTAACTGCTCTTAGAGGTTATAGAGAAGTCCACCAAGGCAGTGCTACTCAAGTTGTGACAACTAGGAACATCACTGGAGGAACTGAACAACTTCCGCTACAAGTGGTTTTTTTGTTTGCTTGTTTTACCATTGGTATTTAGGTTAAAATATTTCCTATTTAAGTAAGTGCTGCAATAATCACTACAAAAGACATGGGGAGAGTCTGGATCTTTTAGTCCTAACTCCTGGGAGACAGGTATGATTATGAGGACATCCTCTCAATAGCTTGGATGATCATTTGATTAAGTTGAACATGTAGGGCCTTAATAACTCTGATGAGCTGCAGGAGCTGTAACCTGACTACTTCACTGTGGAAACAGAAAAGCAATTACATTCTATTTCAGCAGTCTTCTTCCTAAATCCGGGCTTCAGATCAATTTCACCTATTACAAGAACCTTTAAACTACTTTTGAACACAAATACTTTCCTAGAACTGCCAGAATCATAGAATGCTTTGAGTTCAAAGAGACCTTTAAAAGTCATCTAGTCCAACGCCCCCACAATGAGCAGGGACATCTTCAACTACATCAGGTTGCTCAGAGCTCCATCC
>JAVSBS010009388.1:0-20966 GCA_033124195.1 Coracias cyanogaster | reverse complement strand
GATGTTGTGGGGAACCATGTCAAAGGTCTTACAGAAGTCCAGATAGATGGCCTCCGTAGTTCTTTTCCTTGTGCACTGATGTAGTCACTCCATCATAGAAGGCCACAAGGCTGCTAAGGCAGGACTTCCCCTTGGTAAAACCATGCCGGATGTCTCAAATCAGCTCTCCATTCTCCATGTGCCATAGCACAGCTTCTAAGAGAACCTGTTCCATGATCTTCCCAGGCACAGAGGTGAGGCAGACAGGGCAGTGGTTAACAGAGTCCTCCTTTCTACCCATTTTAAAAATGGGTGCAATGCTTCCCTTTTACCAGTCATCAGGGACTTCTCCAGACTGCCATGATTTCACAAGTATCATGAACAGTGGCAACTACATCAGCCAGTTTCCTCAGGACCCTAGGATGCATCTCATCAGGTCCCACAGATGTATGTATGTTCAAGTTCTTCAGGTGGTCGTGAACCTGATTTTCTCTTATAGTGGGTGGGACTTTGCTCCTCTGATCCCCATCTTGCAGGCCATCCACTCAAGAAAGGATGCCACCGAAGACTGAGGCAAAAGAGTTGAGTTCTCATCTGCTGTTAGCAGTCTTGCTCATCAGGGGTGGGGAACTTTTCACTGACCTTCCTTTTCTGGTTGACACACCTGTTGAAGCTCTTACTATTCTTTGCATCCCTTGCCAAGTTCAGCTCCAGCTACGTCTTGGCCTTCCTGACCCCACCAGGATAGATCTATCAAAGCTGTCAAGCTTAGGAGACCAAGAAACCCATTTGAGTTTTAATCATTTCAATAGTTACCAATTTATTTTTATATATATAAAAAAAATGGTAGCAATGTAGAATACAGCAATATTTTCTGGTTCCACACACGCAGGTTGTGAACATTCCAAGCAATGTGTACATTTTGGAAGGAGACTAGACAAAAGAATTGACCAAAATGTTACTGAACACGGGGAGATTTTTAAAAAAGGTTAAAAATTAGATATCAATAGTGTCTTCTTAATATTGCTTTCATTATTGAAGACTGAAAAAACACTTGACTTTACAGATGGGGTTAAAAAACTGAGGGGGAACAAAAAAAAAAAAGGAAAAAAGGCTGCTACAACACTGCCATACAGTCAAAAAAAAAAAAAATCATACTTCAATATTTGCATACTTGATAGCAGCATTCTCCCACTGAACCATGTGAAACTACAGGAAGGAAACATCAAAGCAAAAAAAAAATTAATCATGGCAGTTATCCATCAGTATCCAAAAACCTGGGATGAAATCACTAAGTAGATGAACACTTACTGAGAATTAGTCAGTATCTACATTCTGAGCTGTTTCCCATTCTGCTCCAATAGAAATGCAAAGTTGAGCGTCAGCCTTGCATATTTTATTTCTGGCCAGTTTCAGTTTTTCCAGTTCACAGTTCACTGCATGCTTGGAATAAGGGTCTTTATAAATCCTTCTACACAACGAACTTTAAGTAGACAGCAGAAAATAAAATGTACTACTTGTAAACACACAAAAAAATACAAGCTTTTCTTTTGTTTCAAGTGAGCACTGGTTCCAGATAGATTATCTTCGGTATCTACCTCTTTCACCTCTGTCTCTGTCCCGGTCACAAATCCTCTCTCTCTCCCTTTCTCGATCACGGCCTCTGTCACGTTCTCTGTCTCTTCTATTATCTCTAGGACGGTCCCGCTCCCGCTCTCGGTCCCTCTCCCGAGGCCTGCTTCTCCGACCGCTGACAACTGCTTGTGTGCGGCGAAGAAAGTCATCTACTCTCATGTCATAGTCATGCTGCGATGAAAGGAGAGCCGTTTAGTTTCTTTCCAGGTTAAAATACCCTCCCTTCCCTTCTCCATAGGATTGGCCGTAACTCTTAAGAAAGCCTAGTATTTAAATTAAATAAACAAAAAAGGATGTCCAGAATCCCTAAGCAGAAGTTTCTTCTTTCATCTTCAGGGCTGTGCTTCTGCTGTGCAGGAGCTGGGGTTCAAATGCCTGAATGCCAGGTACCGGCAAGAAACCTGAAAGCTTGGCAGCCTTCAAAGCCAGCTAACAGAAATTATTTCACAATCTGCCCTTTTTTATGTGTCTGCAATAAGTTATAAACCAAAACTTTTCTGCTGAAGTCATTTGTTGTGCATAAGCGCAATGTTACAGGCATGTCCTGATTCCAACAGGGCTTCAGCATTCAAAGGTTCAGAGCTAGACAGCTAGAAGCCATGTTAAGCACACACTTCAGTTTACGAGTATGTTCTGAGAATTCTGCACTTCTACATCACCTGGGAGAGCCTTTCCAGAGATGCTGGAAGTCTATGGTCAAAGTAACTGATCTTTCCAAAGAAAACTAATGCAGGTCTTAAAAATACAGCTTATTGAAGTCAACAAATTCCCAGGTTAGGCTACACCTGTACCCCAGAGTCCTACTCTGGCCTGCAGGCTTGCATCCCCCTCTGCCTCTGTGGACACTTACTACTCGTTTGTCTCTGTATCTTGCTTCATGTGGTACAGGATGATGTCCTGAGTATGGAGGGTGAGCTTGAGGTGGAGGTGCATGGTGCTGATAGTAAGGGTGGTGAGGTGGCTGCTCCATACCCGGATACGGTGGCTACAAGAAAGTTAGAGGATGTTTGTTGAGTGTTTCAGAACAAGGGAATGCATACAAAGCTGAGTGCTGGGAGTTAAGAGCAGAGGTTACTTTCATTCAGCTTGGAAAACATGACACCCAAACATACCCAATCACAGCCTAACTGAACGGCAGACTAGTTTTCATGAAGTTGGCATACTTTACTACTACTCTGCCATTGTTTTTTTGGAAGTTTGGTCAACTTTCCCCAAATCCCAAATGTGCCTTCTTCCCGTATCTGCCTCAAAGCAACACTGTGTAGAAAACTTCTGCTACTTAAATGGGGTGGTTGGTTTGGGTTTTTTTTTTTTAATTATGCATATGGAATGTGAATTTTATTCAAACCAGCAAGTTCTTACAGAAATGGGTCTTTTTAGTGCCATTCCTTATGAATACACTCCTATTTTAAATGAACAAACTTACTCTGCAAGACAAGATATTGGATAAAAGGCTACCAGATAATTTTTTTTTTTTTAAACAAGACATCTCTTGGCTGTTCTCTTCCAGTTCTTCAAATCAGCAAGCCCTTTCTTTCCCATATTACTGAAGCAACTTTGCTTGCACTGTTGTCATGAAGGAATTAAGTGGAAGTGCTGGATTTTAGGATGACTACTTGGACAGCATGCAGAATGTGGAAGAGGAGAGGAAAAAAAAATGGAAGTTTCTGGAGGCTTAGTTGTGTTTGAAAAAACATTTTCCTCCCAGTCTGACAACTTTGTTGACTTTCTTCAGTTATGACAAACCAGAGTTGTGTTTCAGCCGAGGGAAACGAGAGGCTATAGTAGCATCTCTACACCTGGCACTGCCTTTTGCTCACCCTCAGTATACAGAAGCCAGAGGAGTCATTACCGTTACCAAAAATCAGGACCATCTGGGTCAGAATTACTAAATATAACCACAGTGACTAGTTATAATGACTGTTCCTTCTGACAGGATGGCAAAACCCACAGCTGTGCAGGTTAATTTCCATGTATGTAGCAGTGGGTATGTAACAGCACTCATAGATACACTCACTGACTGGGAAAAAAGTGCCTTTCAGCAGAGGCTGCAACAGAGCAAGGTTTGATTACAGCGTGCAGTACACACTGCTGCTTTCCCAACATGCTCCACGGCCACAGACAAAAGCAAGCCACTGCACAACACCAGAGCATTCCAGCCCATTCCATGAGCCTCTGCAGCAAGGCCATCTCTCCGATGCATTTGCTGTTTGAGAGAAAGCCAATTACTGTCAATATTTAGCGGAATACAAAATTTCATCACCGCCTTTTGTGTAGGCTAAAGGAGGGTTCTATTTCCTCAGAGCTTTTAGTTTCTTGCAGGTTCAAATCACACCAGATTCCTGCTGCTGTACTGGTTACTAGAATGCTGGACTACCACTATATTACTTGATACATTTTTTTCCCCTAAAGATTTGACATAGTTACAGCAAAAATACATTTTAGGAAAAGCACATCAAATATGCTACGCTCCTCTGGAGGGGAACAAAAAATGTCCCATTTTCTACAGAGAAAAAGTGAATTCAACAAGACACAAACCATTCCTTGCCATGGTGGTGGTGGTCCCATGTTGTGGAATTCCCTCACGTAATCATTGTAGGACTAAAATGAAAGACAGTAGTATTAACATTTGTGATAAGTGTTCTTTGGAGTTGCAGAAAGGTGAATATAAAAAATTCTCCGAAAGTCTACATGCACCAACTTACCCCATTTAAAAATACATCTCGTCGAACTCCTGAAAATCGTCTGTTGGGAATAAAAATTTGTAGAACTAAATCCAATTTATCCATACAGGCAAGTTACCAGGGCATAAAGTGGAGTAACATGAACACACCTTACCTGTCTACTTCGGGATATCTGGGATCCTTTATATACCCTGTTCGAACATCAAGCAGTATTAATTTAATTTACTATCTCAAAGTAACAGTCTTAAAAAATATACTCATTAGAAACTGTCCTTTCATTTAGTGCCAGCTATGATGTTGTGTCTATCTGCCATTACCCTTGCTTTCAAAATAACTCTCAAAAACTTACAAGTTCTTCCAGATAGTACAGAACAAAATAGCGTAATGTAGCAATAAAAAAAAAAAAAAAAAAAAAGGATACAGATATACCCATAGGAACTTGCATACAGAACAAATAAGCAAGGGGGTATCTGTGCAAATAAAGACCTGAATTTTAGTCAAACAAATTGGGAATGCCCTCAAATTTGAAGGCCGCTGTCCCTTGGCAGCCAGCACATGTCCGGTTACTATTTACAGATTGTGTATTCAGTAGAATGTGTTCATCTGCGCAGTTCTTAATGCTGACTTCCTAATAGGTTTTGGGTATAATGTTACACAAAATAAAGACTACCTAAAAACATCTGGAAAAGCCCCACAAGGCAAAGAATTATTATAGCTTCGGTAAATCCCAGGAAATAAACTTTAAAGAGCTCAGTAAAATGATGCAAAACATCAGGCATTCTTACGCTAGCAAAATAATGCTTCTGAGCTTCATTATTTCACAAAATTTTGTTCTGTACTTTAAACAATGATCTTGGTAAGCCACAGAGCAGCAACCACACTTTTTGCATCAAAGAACACAGGTTTTGCAGGCAAATTGGAAAGAGATTCTTACTATAGAAATCTACTACTGAAATAAGGGAATACATATTTCTAATAGCAGCAAAGCAAGATTCAGTAGATGGAAAGCGTCAATTTCTTTATAACTGCTTTCTGAAGAAAAAAAATCTGGGTCATTCACAACAATGTACACAAATCTGAGGCTCTTAAAAGGGCTCAGCCTAGATTAACTCATCTCTCTCACGCCAGTGAAACAGTATCACTGCCTTCTGCCAGAGGTAGCTTAAACCAGCAGGCACCGCTTGGGAGAAGTCCCATTTTTATATCCCAGTCATATCAATATTTTACTTCTGAATTAATGAGGATACACTGAAAGAAAACACTTGTGAACTGGTGCACACAAATCTTCATAGTAAGATATTAACCTGGTCTTTGGTGAAACTCAGGGGGATAGTCAATCCTTGGTTTCTTTCTGCTGTTATGAATATCATAATCTTCTGGTCGACGCCTACACAAATTAGATATCAAAGAATAAACAAGGTTGCTTGGAGCATTTGTCACAGCAGAATACCTCACAGGAATAGCTTGAGCTGCCCAGGATCTCAATTCAATCATTCTGAATTCCATCTCCTTCAAAATATTCTACAGCTTTAAATCTGAACTCAAATAAATCAGGAGCAACAGTCCAATTAAATACCCGCCACTGCTACTTTCTGGCTATAGGGACTTTGGTAGTTAAGGAAAGAATTCTACCCAACTGTACCTTCACACCAAAAAAAGGGTAACAAATTTGTCTAAAACAGACTTAGGCTTTAACATTACACTTTCCACATTACATTTTGAAACAACCTATTGAATAACAAAATAATTTACAGAACTAAATGCAGTGAAAATAGACAGCAAAATATATGATTACAGTCAGAAGGCATAGACATTGCTGTATGATAGCTATGGGGCAAAGAACTCTATAAAAGGTCTATTTCCATAACATTTATAAATAAAACTGTGCATGCTTTGTGAAATTGGTTCTTTCACTGTAGCTCTTCTAACTGGGTAGACCAATGATATTATTTCTATCAATTTCTGTTCCAAGCAATTTACCAGCAATGCATTGTGCCTTTTACAGAAGTTTAAGAACGCTTAAGCTTCTTAATAACTAAAATAATTTGGGCTCCTTTCTATACAAATGGCTTTTTTACGGAAAAAGAGCTTCGCTCTCAGGGAGGAAGTCTGATCATAAAAGTTACATTCCAGTTGCTGGTATCCTTAATAAAGAACTGAAAACTGGCTGCCAATTTTGCTCCACCAACGTACACAAACATTAATGGGAGACTCCAATGCTAACATAAGTGCTCCTACACACAAAGCAGCTAAAAATCCATTCCCTTCCCCCCACCCCAGCAATACAATTCCTTATGACAAGAAATTAACACTTTCTTAAATTGCTTAATTACTGTGCAACTTGCTGGCTGAGTAACAAGCTCATGTAGCTTTCAGTTTTATAAACAGTAATTTCTCCTCCCCCTTCCCAACTTCAGTCTTTAAAGCCCACCATACCCAGTTACTACGCTTTTTTTAAATGAAAGCAGATTCTCTACTATGAGCAAAAAGCCCAAAAACCAAAGCAGTTGCACCTACAGCAAAATCAGATCAAGGAAAATAAAAGCTGGTGTAAAGAATAAACATACCGCTTTCTTGTAGTTTTGAGAGTGCATTTACGACCGGTATAAAATATGATAGAAACAGTTCATATAGTAGTCCAACTACTGAGTTTAAGCTGTAAGCCACATACATAAATGGAGGCCCTGGCAGGCTTGAGAAGGTGTGTTGGTGTTATATGTATAGTTTGCAGTCCATTGCAAAACCTTCACTCGTATATACTTTATTGCTCTGGAAACCTCTTAGCTTAACTTCAAAAGCCATCTCGGTGTTCAGTCCTTTAAAGCCAAAAATAGGGGGGCGCTGCCAGGTTTCCTCCTACCTACTCGTTACAGTGTCCTTTTTTTTTAGGCTCAAGGAAATGGGGACTCTTGTTGGGTATCTGTACCTACCACAGGATGTTTCCACAAAGAGGAAACTTAACCAAAGGTTTCAGCCCACACCATACATCAGTCTGTATGCAAAGTGGCTACACGGGGAAAAGGTGCTTGGCAGAAGGGCTAAGATCAGTTCTTTGCAAGACTTCTCCAATTCTGTAACAAGTTATACCCCCTTTTTCTGGAAAATGCTGTTAAGTTCATATAGCAGTGATCAATAACCATGTCGATCCTCTAAAAATACTTTTAAGTCCACAGGTACTGCCAGCATCTGGAAGGGTTGTGTATACAGACACAGCAACAGCCATTCTGTTTGGTTTGTTGCCGGGTCTCCAAGGGCCACTTGATCCCTTTTGGAAAGAACCTACTGTTTTCAGAAGCTCAGCAAGATGTGTGAATTCAGTGGTTACATGTTAGAGAATATTTGGCAATGGGGTTAACACATCACGGTGACAACAATTTGAAACAGTCCCAATAATGCTCCTCTTGAATATCAAAATAACTTAAATATTTTATCCTCAAAATGAGGCGGCATCTTCTGCAAAATTCTAAGTGATCCTTATAAAAGTCCCATATTTGATAAGGCTTATCCAGAGACACACCTGAAAGAAAAGGCTTTTACAAGATATTAACACATTTTTGGCATAAAAATATTTCCTTTTCTCCGTCTAGCCTGCTCATAATCAAGCCAAGCTTACCTACAGCTAGCATTACATGTTGCGTTATCTCAATAAATGATCTAGTCTAAACTAGACAGCACTTTAAAGAGCTTTTTTCTGCAAAAGCAAAAGATCCCCATTTTCCTCTTGAAAAATGACAGACCGGGGAACCATGTGAAATCCTCAATGAAGCCACAAACTTGTCCATGCAGCTTGATTTGAGGATTTTCTCTCTTCTTTATCGCAGGGAAAGCTTTGACGAATCACATTCCTCCATCACGTTATTCTGATACATGTGCCTACTATCAGTCCAAAGAACGTTTCTAACCTTCCCACGTCCCGAACAGGGTCTCGACGGGATGGGCGTCCTCTTGATCGGGGTTGTGAGTGCATTCTTCTCTTGTGCCTCATTTTATGAATGACTTGATACAAGTCAATACTTTCATCAGGAGGGAAGAGAAGACAAAGTTGGGTTCCACATTCCGGCTCAATTTCCTGGAATTAGTTAGAAGTTCAGCAGTGGTTTATAAACTGAAGAAATGAAACTCTCCCCAGATACACTGACAACATACATTAGAAAAAGAAAAAGACACTTTGAAGGTATTTCAGTATCATTAGAGACAGAGCAAAATTCACTTACATTACCTTTCACTCTTTAGGCACTACTTAGAATTTTCATAAAATAGTCCAACACTTGGGGCAACCATATCTTCCCATGAGACATACAGGCCACATCACTGTTTTGCTACAAAATCAGAGGACTGTTTTTCATCACAAAGTAAATGATCACCTATTACAGAGAGAAAAGTGACACACGTAGGAAAAAAATCCGTCCCAGCTTCACATATAAAGCGATGGCCTGATGAAGTTGTCTATTGCCACTCAAAAGTGAGTTCTTCAGTGTACGATAGACAGGTCCATGAAAGTATCAGCTCGATGCTCGACAGCGGTCAAAACAAGCAAATTGCATGTTCAGGGTTATGAGGAAAGGAACACAGAATGAGAAAGTAATTATACCACACTGAAAGTCCATGTTCCACCCACACCTTAAGTACCGGGTGCAGTTCTGAGCCCTGCGTCTTAAAAAAATGGGACAGCTTCAAAGCAGGACACCCAGAATAACTGAATGAGCGCACCAGTTCCTACTGAGCAGGTTGGGTCTCTCCGGTCTAGAATAAAAGAGGAATATGAGGGGTACTGGGGACAAGATGGATACAACGGGAGCATCTGACATCGTGAGTTTAGAGGCGAGAGAGACAGAGATTAACTTCTTGACTCCCTTTTCCAGGACAAGAACTCAGGGCCATCAAATGAAACTAGCAAAAGTCAGGTGGAAAACAATCTAACAAAGCGCTTCTTCAACCTCGTGACTAGCAGGCCTGTGGAACACCTTCCAAAAAGATGTTGTGAATGCAAGAAGCTCAGTGTACACATCCTCAGAAGAGAGATCCGTTCAGGTTATACAAATGTAAATGGATAAACAACAACTATTTCAGGAAATAACTGGAGTTGAAAAGCTGGAAAAGCAAGCATCAGTGTTTGCCCAGTACCTAACAGTACAGCAGTCTTACGAAAAAATAAAAAAAAAAAGGAATCCGTGTCCAAATTACAACTCTATACTGAAATGGACAGAACATTAAAAAAATTATTACCTTGACCATTTAACAGAAACAAAGTAAACTGATTTTTTTTTTTTTTTAGGGTCACACTGAATTAAAAACAAGATTGAAAACACTGGTTTGGTTCTGCCACCGAACAAAGTAAATGTGTCTATGGGCAAAATAACAGAGCCTACATTTTCCATACAGTCTGGGCAATTATGCAACTCCTGCCTTGCCTCAAGAAAGCAGACCCATCATTTCAGTCAAGGCTGGGTTACTTGATAACCAGAGTGCAGATATGTTGCTGCCGTCATCTGACAAGACAAAGAACCTCCCCACTTAAAATTTTCTTGGCATGTTCTTTATAATGGTAGAGTCTA
Source organism: Coracias cyanogaster (assembly GCA_033124195.1). Lineage (NCBI taxonomy): Eukaryota > Metazoa > Chordata > Aves > Coraciiformes > Coraciidae > Coracias > Coracias cyanogaster. Next base: position 11,113 of record JAVSBS010009388.1, on the reverse strand, counting down.
TGCCCCAAGCAACAGGATATAAATAAATGCAACACAGAACACAGCTGGAACAACCAGAACTTGCTCTTAAAAATTGATGCTATATAGGTTTGCACACTATACAATGCAAAGGCACTCCACATTTCAAATCCAGAGTTTTGAAGCATCAAACACTGTTTGTTGAAAAGATAACAGAATTGGCACCCTATTGTTTCCTGTTTCCTTTTTCCACAACAACATTAGAAATTAACTAAGTGCCCTTGTCACAGCACTCTAAGTAACAAGTGATCTAACAGGATTTCAAATCTTCCGTACATACAAAGCAAAAAGCAAGCACTGTAAGATGTGGGTTATAGAAAAAAAAAGATTAACAAACCTGTCCATCACGTCCAATCTTTACTGGCTTATGTTCGTTCCAAGGGTTGGTCAGGTGAGCAGACTTAGTGAACGGCAATTCACGCCTAAACATGCAAGTGGCATCATTTATAGTTTTGCATCCACTTTTTGTAAAAAAAATTTTTAAAATGCGTAAAGCAGGACAGTGAGTACAAAATAATGCTGTTACCCTTTGCCCTGTCAGGTCTCTGAATGAAGGCGTTAATATGTATTAAGTACTAGTAACTCAAAACTTCGCTTTGACTTATTCCGGTATTAACTAGTACAGTCCATACTGTGACAGTCTATGGTATTAAAGAGACTTCTTTTGGGTTTTGTACAATATTGAGATAATGTTTGCATGCTATCTCACCACCTGAATATGCCTCTGTGTGAGGTGGTGGCTCATAGTACCTACTGAAATAAATCCTTCTCACAGGACTGATAAACCTCTCCTTCTTGAGAAGTTTAAAAACCATTTCTGTAAGACATACTCAGTGAAATCATTGAACGTACTCTCACAACCAATACATTACACAAAATATCTGGACTATTTTATGGTTTTTAGAGCAGTAGCATCTTCTTTGTTCAGTCAGGTGAAGACAGGTCTGTCCTTACGGGATTTTCTTCCCTTTTTGTCTGTTCAAGTGAGCAGCTCTTTCCACTCAAAGACTTCAGAATACATTTTTCTGGTTTCAGTGCAAGAGATCAGTGAAGGAACACAATCAAGTGTTAAACATACCTAAATTAATTGTCTACATTAAAAAAAATCTATAGTACATGTCAGGTAGAGACCTGAGTCCCAAGTTTAGTAACATGGAGACATGTTTTGGGGAGATGGAAGGATGGATATCTGATTGAGTTTTCAAAATGATGCTCTCAGCACTGGAGTAATACACAGAAACGATATTACAATGTCTTGCTACTAAATGGTAACATAAATGAACAATTATTTACCTGCAAATCCAGTCAATTTTAAAGACACCTCCCAGCATTTTTGCATTCATCCCTGCAGGCAGCACCCAATGTATAGGTGATCCTCCATGATGCGACTCTGAAGACAGTCTTGCAAATCCTAAAGGATTTTGCATGAATTGTAACAAAGACACAACAGAAAAGCTATTATACATAAAACTCACTTCTACGTACCTTGACAGTAGCTCACTTTCCCTTACCTTGGAATTTGCCACTCTCTCTTACGGAAAATATCAAAATAACACTCCTTGCTGATCTAAACGCAGCATTAAGCTTCTTTTCATTCACTGGAAGTGTCGACCATACTCCCTAAAACAAAGTAACCCCAGCCCACCATCAAATTATAAGCATTTATCTCAAGTGATTCAGCTAACAGAAGTATATAGTGCAGATGAGGGAAACAAGACCAAACCAGGTAAAGTAATGGAAAGAGAAAGGTATTGCTAAATTAAGTTCCTGCAGAAAATATTTTTAGCCTGCTCTATGATAAAACTTTTAAAACGTTGGCTTTTCAATCTTTTTTTGAACACTGCCAATGCATTCAGACCATCCATAAGGTTTCCTTTGGAATTATAATGATGGACAGATATATGAAAACCTTTGCCGTTGGTATTTTTAACGTACGTTTAAAGTGACTTTGGAAGTTCATATATAATATAATACACGACTGATGAAAAAATAGCAGCTTATATACCGAAAAAACGGGCAGGCAGACTTCAGCAACCTTCTTAGGTTAAGATTTTTTGAGGACAACTATCAGACTTTAAAACCCTTGGTGAAAGGCCAGAAACATGAAAGACACCAGACCAACATTTAAAATTGGCAAGACAACCCCAAACAGTTTGTTAGCCTCCCACATCCCCACCTACTAATTCCTATCTTTTCCCTCTTCCCCAGCCATTGCCGGTGAGCAATATAACCCAATCTGTTTTAAGGTACCAACTGACCTGAGCTATAGAACACCAGTTTGCTGCACAGCTTTTCAGAAGATCAGCTCCCCGGTCCATTCTCTGGACAAACTCAAGAGAAGCAGCTTATGCTGGTTTAGTATGTTCAAACTTCAGCCTGAGAATGTGATCTAGGAGCTACCAAAAGAACACGTTCTTCCTCTTCCTTTTTTAATGGAGATATGTTCTCATGAACTACTCTGTGCTCAGATTGGTGCTTGCCTGACAATTCATTAGAGTCACCAGAGAACTGTTGGGTTTTTTTACTAGCGTTCAGTCCGATGTGTGTTACTTCTGGCTGCTTGTGAAGCCTTGCCATGAACTAAAACAACTTACGACACTGGCACCAGAAAAGCCAGTTGGATCAATGTGCAGCAGCAAAGCACTGATGCCTCTACACTGAGGGACAAAGCATCCACACCAAGAACTTTAGGAACAAGGACACTCTTGCAGCCCCAAGTGTGGATGAGGCATAGAAAAGACATTCTCCTCCAAAGAGCCAAAGCAAACACTAGTCAGAATCGCCTTCACCGCACAGATGGATTCGCAGCGGAGGCTGGCTCAGGACATCAAACGGACCTTGAGCTCCCTTTTTACTCTTATTGAGATCAATGACAGATGGTCTAGAAATTTTTCTAGATTACAGTGGAAACAGCATAGCTACCCTTGAAGAATCAACGAGCAGTAGCTTTCATCTTTGCCTCTACCAAGATCTGAGCGATGAATAATGGATCTGTCTAGAAGCTTTTCTACAGTAAGGTGAGGGTGTCTGAAAATAGATAAAGTGACCAGTTTGAAGAAAATGCAACATACCTTTGCTTTAGCAAGTGATACGTTTTCATGGTTATTACTCTTGATGAGAAAGAATCGTGCATCTTGGAGAATGTATTTAAGTTTACTTGTTTGATCTGAAAAAAAGGGTCAAATAAACGGAACTGTAAATATTTAGCTGCTTTTAGTATAGATAGTTGTTTCCTTCAAAATACACTGTACCCACCCAGTTCCTACCTATGTATTATCACAGTCAACCACCCAACTTGAAGTCTAAGCTGCAGAGCACAAAATGCCAGGGGAAAACAAATCAAAACTACAACTTAAATATTGAGGTAAAGAAAAAAAATAAGATCAGCATGATTCAGTGATGTTCCGATATACAGGACTTATTTCTTGCTGAAGAATCTTTGTATAAATACTGAGTAACATTCATATCTGCACAAGTTGTCCAATAGAGAGTGCCAAAATGTTCCTCTTTTCAGATGTAAGTACTTTATTTTTTGCTTTGCCGCCCCTGCAAGGAAGCAAAGCAACTGGACATTTTGCATATTGCTCTCAACACATGCAAAAGGAGCTCAAGATGCACTTGTTATGCTCAGAACAATTATGCGCTCAAACTGACTCATATCGGAACATTACTACTTACAGGTAATTTAATGAATAGAGACAATGGCTTGCTATGGGGCATGCATTAAAAATTCAAATTTAAATGATACCTTTTTGGACAGCACGAACGGAAGATGATAATTTCTCATGCTTCTTTTCTGAACCTGTGTTTAGCCAAAGTACATTTGTTCAGATTGAGCCTTAATAGAGATAATATACAATTTCTACAGTCTTGTCACATACAATTTTCATTCATGACAAATTACGCTTTCTGGCGCGCACCCACACACACAAAAAATACTATTCAATGTGCACGAGTGTTTTGTTTTGGTTTGGTTTTGGGTTGTTTGGTTTGGGTTTGTTTGGTTTTTTTTTTTAATAATATTTGAACAATTTCCTACTCAGAAAACTAGTCACTGAATCATCATCTTCCAAGTTAAAAAAAAAGTGAAAATTCCACTTAAGCAACAGAATAGCATTAAAGTAACAAGAAAGCCTACTTCCCCCCAAAGGTATCCACACACAACATGCCAGAAGTCAATATCAAATTATACAAAGCTACATACCCCATTAATCTCTACAGCTAGTTACACTTCTTTTAGACTACACGTTAAGATTTGATGCAAGTCAGGATAATATGCAATGAAGGGAAAGAATACCTGCGTATGATTCTGATGCAGAACTTCCACTTCTGTCAAAAACAATCGGAGAGATACCTCTAGCTCTCTTCCTTTCCTTCTTTTTCTCATCTAAAAAAACCCATAACAAATAAAAGTACTAATTTAAACAAAGTAGCAGGCAAAATTTGGATAAAAAGTAGTGAGATTGGAAAATTACTATTACAAATGTTAAGTTAGCATTTGGCTTGCACGTGAAAATTGTGGTTGCTGCCCCAAAACTATCACGCACAAGAGAAGCAAATGCGAATCATTCAAGCTTTTCATTCACAAAAGACAAATGGCGCTAATCCAGCAATTCTGTGCGAAGTTTGGAGATAGAATTTACCTCCTAGGTGTTTTAGCAAGGGTGGCTTAGCTCCTCCCTCCAGCCTTCAGCCGAATTTGCAACACAGAGCACAAACTGTGTTGCGATAGTGCTAGGGGCTCATTCAGTCAGAGCTCAACAAAACGGCAAGAGGTATGAAAACAAAACACTGTGGCACACAGGCAATTATATCCACTCTTAAAAGTGTTATGTTATACTACAGAGCTTTTTAGAACCGTTATTACAGCTTCACTTGAGAACTTTTCTGTTCTCTAATTCCAAACAGCAGAGCTGAGCCAAAAAAGGCATTATTTTAAGCAGGATGACCACCTAGGGAGACTTCAGACAAGGAAGATACACAAGAGGAATCTTAACAGGATTGCAAGTCATTTTCTTCACAAGAAAACAACAATAGCAAACAACAACAACAAAAGAAACAAAACCCCCAACCAAACAACCCCCAAAGTATTTATATCATTAACACTTCCCATCTGTAAGTTAAGGCCAGTTATAACACACAACTGCAAAGCATTTGTTTCTAGTTTCTGTTTAAAACATTTCTCTCTAAGTTTGCCCTTACAAGTAATCATTTCACCTTAGGTTTAGACTTCCTATGCTGAAGGAGCCGCTATTTCACATTCAGCTATTCTTCCCTAGGGAGGTGGTGCTTTTATTACACCAGTCCACCTGGTCACTCACCTAGATGAATACAGAACAGCTCAACCTCAACTTAAAATGAACTGTATGGGAAGCTACGCCATTAGATACCCAAGAAAATACAAATTCTTTGGTATTACGAAAGCAATCAGGAACACAACGAATCCTCAGCCTGGTCAATCCTGATTTTCAGAAGTTTTGCTGTAGGGAAATACCACTTTCCAGTACACTTTTTCCTTGCCTATGGCATTTCATAATTAACATCTTACTGACTTGTGCTATCAAGGCTTACTTTTGCCATAGTCAGGAAGTGGTTATATTTAAAAGCAGCGGCTATTTTAAAAAACTTTCAATGGCAAGGTATCTCAGATTAGCGTGCTAGATGTCAACCTACCTGAGGCATCTGAACCGGACCCAGATCGGACTGACCCATCTGTGAAAGAGGCGGATTCAGAATCAGAATCACTGGCTTCACTTCGCGTGTCATAGTCATTTCCTTCCTTCTGATCTCTCTCATCCTGTTCATACTCTTCTTCATCTTCCTCCCCATCTTCTTCTACCTCTTCATCCTCCTCCCCTTCATCATCTTCCTCTTCTTCCATTCCTTCCTCCTCATTCTCTGTATTGCCTTGTTCAGAGGAACCACTACTGCCAGTCTCATGATCTGAACAATATTCCTCAGAGTTCACCTCTTCTTTAGAAGAATGGCTGGATCTGCTTTGTCTTCTATCCATATCATGCCTGATTCTCTGATGTTTAAAGAAAAAGTGAATCAGCAGTCATATAACATTGTCAGGATGCACACACAGTCCTAAGAGAATGTGCCTTATAAAAGTTTTATATAATTGATTTATAAGGCAGCAAGAATATTTAATACCTCTGAACCATCTGGTGTAGAAGACTTTGCCCTTCTGTCAATATCCCTCTTCCTCATGCAAGTTTTTTCTGGTTGTCCTTTATAAGGTTCCCTGGAACTGCTCGACATGCGCATCTTTCGATCACCATCTGGGCGCTTGCTTCTATCAGACCTCTGATAGTCCTCATTCTTGTATTCTGATACCGGTTTTCCTTTTGTACTCACTATTCTCTTGTTATTGCTAACCAGTGAACTAGGAGGCTTTGGCATCATCTGCCTCGATGAATGCACAGAAGGTTTTTGTCTCTTGCTTTCGGCGTTTTCCATCCTGTCGGCTTTTCGTTTTGATCCTTAAATAGAAAGGGATATCACGTTCAATGTTATTTTGTATAGCAAAGCAAAAGCTGTACAGAGACTACTACTTTCTCTACTTCAGGTCATTCCCCTGCTGCATTCATGAGTAGCATCTTCCAGTTGTAGGTTTTGCAATAACACTTAAATTGGCTTGTTAGGAACAGCTCATACTTTAAAACATATATTTACTTTGAAAGAGCAATTGCTTAGGCTTTGGCAGGTGTTTTCTAAATTTTTTATACGGGAATGCTCAATTAAATGCTTATGGGATTGACCTAAAGCCAAATCAAAACAAACCACCAAGGTGGAAGCAGACTTTGGGACCCCCTTGCTCCATCTCCATTTCACTTCTTCAAACCAAGAAGGACAATAATTTTCTAACAGCAAATGAATTCATAACAAGCTGGACTCAGCAACTGCTTCTGAAACAGAAGGAAACCTGGTAAACTCTTTGCTTGGAATTTCAGGTGAAAAAGCAGATGTCCATGAAATCAAGACTTCTGGAACTCTTTCAGCCTTTGAATCATGTTGTAAGAGCTGCTATTTCAGACTTTAACCCTGATGAGAAAGATGGTTTTTACTATTTACGTTTGTGCAAGATATTCACTACCAAAGTTACCTACCCTTTTTCTCACTTTTATCTTGCTCACTGTCGGGGTTATATAATTCATCATCTTGGTCAGGAGCATCAGTCAAAATGTCATCCAGAACATTCAGTTCACCATCTGAAAACAAAAACATTAAAACCAACGATTAAAAGTCTGGATATGTAAACTACAGTAGAATATTTACAAACTCAAACATTTCCTTTAGGGTTACAGATCTGCCACAAGGCAAACACTAATGTCTTCTTGATTTATTTCCACAATTTCAGTTGGAAAGATCAAGCAAAGCCAATAAAAGAATTTAAATATGTCACAGGGTGCATTTAGGCCTCTGAATAATGCCCAAGTTGGCTCCTCATGTCACACAAGCTTTACAGGAAAGCTGACTTAAACGTGAAAGCTTAACAAAAAAGCCTGTATAAAATTTGAGAAAGACTGGGAGGTAGTCTGAGTGCCATGAGCAACGAGGAGTCATCTCTCTCCTCAAAATCCTAAAGAACCTGCACCTTAAATTATTTCCCCTTCTGGCCCCACTATTTTTGTTGTTGCTGTGCTAGGAGGAGGAGTTTTGTGGTTCACCTAAAAGGAGAAAACACAACAGGGCAAGTTAACAAGGACACAAGCTAGGTCACCCTGTTGAAGAAGGGGGAAGTGTACTTATTTGTTGCGTAATTAGTTCTGACCTGCTCTCAAAAAAACCCCAATGCTACAACTAATTCACCTTGACCAAAAGGGCAAAAGCTTAAGAAAACTCATGCTAGAAGCAGTAAGTGGCTACTCTTGGTCCAAAATTTTTTTTAAATTTGTCACTGTTTTCAACTCTGTTTCATTTTGCCTGAAACCAAAGGGGATATATGGTGATTCTGGTAGAAGAAGGATTGACCAGCTTTAAGACAAGCAGATCTATATTCCAAGAAATTAACAAAAATAAGAGAGAACTAAATCTAAGCGTGCAAAGGGATAAATAACAGAAAAAGTATTAATTTTGGAATCTCCTGGAATTCTTGGCTCTTTCCACTTCACATTACTATGACTGATTACTTTGTGTTCAGGAAAAGGAAAGCAGAGCAAACTCCAAGGACTCACCTAGTTGACAGTATCTGTAGAAGACACATTGTACAACATTATAAAGCTGCAAGTAAGGATTCCTGTGCAGCGTGAATGTGAGGTAAAGCAGCAAACAAAACAAAGTTCCCCCCCCGCTCCCCAAATCTGGCAACTTGTCTGTCTCAAAAATCTTGAGTTGTGCCACAAGAGAAGTTTTGCAGTTGAGAATTAAAAAAAGACACAATCCATGCCAGAAAAAAATACTTCGAATTGTTATTGTACTGCTACAATATACTACTGAGTTGGAAGTCAGTGTGTTTGCTAGCTTTCCTGCTGCCATTTCGCCATGTTTTCTGTGGTAGAGGAATGCAGAAGTGGTCCCTGAACTGCATGACTGCTGTAGCTGATGCAAAGGAAGCAGTGCAGAGATGGACCAAGCCTTTCCCTGGTAGTTTACAGCTAGAGGGCATTTAAATATAATACGAAACTGCATTGTTAATCCTCTTGAGAATAGTCCTTTACATTTGTAGATGCCTACATATCCACAGCAAATATTCTTGCTGCTATTGATGAGATATTTAACAGTCAGATTCATGGCTGCGCAACCGCTAAACATCAGCTGCCATTTCCTGGCTTGCATTCTACTTCCCATGGAAGACTAGGCGAGTTCAGAGCACAAGATTTTTTTACTGGAGACTAATGAAAAAGAGGTGCACTAGGATTAGAATATTAAACATATCACCCACCTCAGATCACACATATTGAACCTTAGCTTTGCTCCCCTTTTGGCAAGGCGACAACACACTTGAGTAAATCACATTTAACCTAGCTACTGTAGTAGCATTCAGAGGTGCTAGAAGAGTCATGTATTGGCTGGTTCAAAAATAAATGAGAAGATAAGAAAAATTTAATGGAATAGGCAAGTCTGACACATACTGACAAATCCCTTCCTCGTTAGGTGGGCCTGATTTATAGTTCCAACCTTAAACAAGTACACAAAAGACAGGAGCAGAATGAGTTCCCCCCCAGTCCCCTTCTATAGATATATCTATCTGACTTAAAAAGAAGTTTCCAGATTTATTTAGCAGTCTGGTAATGCAAAAAGGGCAATATGAACACACTGCTTACTTGCATCAGATATACTGCTCAACTGACTTCACAAGATGATTCCCCTCACTGAAGTGTCACTGAGTTCAACCTGATAAGCTAAATTATCTCAGACAGATCAAGATAAGCATCAGGAAAAGCACAAAAAATTAAACAGAAGAACAGTAGAGGACAGATTTCTTACAGTTCATCACTGCTGAAGGGGAAAGGTCCAAATGAGTTCTTTTCGTTACAGACACTCCCAAGTGGGCCCTCCTGCAACTCATCTTTTGTTGACTCTGGGGTCTGTTGGATCCTTCCATGAACAAATTTAACCCACCTGAAACAGCAGGAAAGTAACCTGGGGAGGCCATTTTTCCTCTGTTGGCCATGAGCATTAGATCTATTCAAGGAAGGGTCCAAGCAACAAAGGCGATTTAGCAAATGGAGAAGATAAGACCAAGTGACTTCAAAACAAAAAAGATACGCGAGATTTATTTCCACCTTTTTAAAGCATTTCTCTTCCAAAAAGAGCATAAAAATAATGTTGCGTTTACAGTAGAAGGAAGTTCAGTTACAAACAAATGTGTATTAATACCTGCTATTCAGTCAGAATCATCCATTTCATTGGACAGAAAATTAAAAGCAAATTAAGAAACAGAAAAACATGTTTGCTACTCATGACTCACTGTCAGTGATTCAAAAAGCAACAAAAAAACCCACAAAGAATAAAGCAATTCCAGTCCATCTGGATTATTACAGGAGGAGAAATTTAGAGATGATAACAGTAAACATTTTAATTTCACTGTTCATCCATGGCAGCAGCTCACATGAGTTTCAACACAACCTGATCATATCCTATCCCAGCAGTCTTCCAGAAACACTGTTAAGAACCAAGCCCAAGAAATCATTTTACTTATTAGTTCTAACAAAACCTAGGGGGATTTTTCCACACGATCTAGTTTCACAATAAATATTAGGTACGGCAAACTTTCATCACTCTGACAGAGGCTTTTAATGAACATCTATCCACACTTTACATGAAGCATATTCCATAGCAATCCAACTGCAACAGCACAGTGATCCTTTACTTTTTTTTTATAACACTGCTATTACCTGCACTAATCACCACAGAGCAATCCTCTACATTTAAGTTTTGTTTGTATTTCTTAAACGGACTATTTTGTGAGGACTGACTCACATAACCTCATACAGGACAAGTGGATACTTCAGCTGCCGCATACAGTGACAGGCAGTTGTAAAAGTTGTGAATATTCATTTCCCTGAAAACGTTCAGTTCCTTTAATTCTGACTTATTTACCCACAGTGCCTAGGAAGCATAACCGCAGAGAAGCCGCACAAAAATCTCCGAAATAATATTCCAGCATCAGCTTCTCCTTGCTAAAATAACTACGTCCCTCAGCAGAAAAACTTGCCAAAAATACGGCTGGGGATCCAACCAAAAATAAAGAAAATCTGATAATTCTGCGATAAGATAACCGGCAGTGACTCGCTGCCGGTGATGTTAAACTCACGGCCCACGAACTTCCCGCTGCTCAAGTCACCTTGCCCTGAGCCCGCTGCCGCCGGGGCACTACAAGATGGCACGACGGGCCTGTCACCTCTAGCACCCCAGGGAGCGCTTCCCGACAAGCCACGTCTAAAAATTACGAAAATCATCCACGAAAAAGGCCTGCCGGCCCCACCGCCCCTCCTCTCTCCTCACAGACATCTCCCAGAATGAAGGCCCGGCACTAGCAACCAACCAGGCCCCGAGGAGGAAGGGGATGGCTCAGGCAGCGGGTCCCCGCCGCCCGAGCCATCCCCCCACTCCCCGAGACCTAACCACCGCCCTCACCCCTACCGCC